>NQII01000046.1:1766436-1845356 GCA_002778355.1 Clitarchus hookeri
ACGGACACTGGAAGCGATGTACTTCACAGCCATATGCAACTCCTTCAGTGTCTTCTTCATGCTGTTTTTCGTCATCTTCGTTCAGCGTCATTGCCTGTACTGGACGTCAGGGTGCGGCCCCCTGTCTTGCTGACTCCACCTCCAGTGCTCGGGCCAGGGCGTCCTGCATGCGGTGTGGTGCCACCCAGATGTATTGCTTGTCGTTTCTCTGTGTCGACGATGGCATCGATTAATAGGGATTGTAGTATGCTGAGTGCAGGACCTCTCTGCACAGTCACGAGGTAGTAACCCCACTGCTCGGCTGACCAGCCATTCAGAGTGGCGACTTTTTCAAACTGCCCTTGGCACTCCCACCAAGAAGACTGGCCCTCATAAGGGGCGGGCTTAATTGAGGTCCCTTTCCCCAATCTCGCCTGTGCGACACCAATACTGCAGAGCTTTTAACTATCCTTCGAGGTTGCTGCATTTATTGCGAATTGCACTGCTTCTCCAGTTTTCTCTGTTGTTCGTGTGGTAATTGTAGAACTCTGCTGCTGAAGAAAATCCCGTCAGTGCTTCTTCATCGTGCTCATCTCATTCTCCATACTGTCCTCTCTCCCACTGACACTGTCCATTCTTTCATTTGCAGGGTCAATTTTCTCGTCCACACTGTCAATTTTTATATTCACTAACTCACTATTGCCTTCTATTTTCCTATCTACATGATCTATTTTCTTGTATACATTTTCATTTGCAGACTCTATTTTCCTGTATACATTTCATATTTTCTTATCTGCTAAATCACTTACATTTGTTATCTGTCTATTTGCACTTCATATTTGGCTGTTTACATCTTCTTTCAAGCTATTAACTCTTGTGCTCACATCAACCACCTGGCTACCAAGCCTCTCAGTTAATGCTCGCAGTGCTTTCATATCAGCAGACATTCTTCTATTTAACATTCTGTGTGGTGGTTATACAAATTGTATTATTATTTTGGCCTACAGTTATTAAATTAAATTTATTGGTTTTAAATTAATTAGTAAACTATTGCTAATTTTATTAACAATTGAATGCATCCATCCCACTTCCGACACCAGTGTTTCAAGATTCCTGAGGGGTGTAACCAAGTTAGTGAGGGATGGAAGTCTTAGTAAAACTTAAAGAACTACATTTGATTTTAATTTATTCACATGGGTGTTATTTACAACGTTAATCTATCTGTGGCTATTATTACTCTTTTTATTTCCCAAAAATAATTGTAGTATTTAAAGTCTATCTAAACCCAAACAGAGCCCTTCTCTATATCTCTGTTTGGTTATAGTCAATTATCTCACTGTCATCACTAACACACGTTCAGTCTGTCTGTTGCTATCCTTTGAAATGTCTTTCACTCACAAATCCAATCCAACAATCCAGCCTGCCAGTAGCTCCTTTCATTGCACGGATGCTTGCAGTCGCATATTTTCCTACCACTGGTCATTTATGTTGCCTTCTGTTGCTCTTCTGGCTTGTCTTCTACTGCTCAAGGTCGCACAATCGCCCAAACTCCCGTCTCATAAAAATCTCGGAGGCCTGACGCATTTTAAGCGGCCTTTCTACTGGTACGTGTCTGGGCGAACAAGGTGAAACCACGTGTTCGTGGGTCCCCCTAGACGATGTCCGCCTTCTCACGATCAGCTCTTTTCAACTGCAGGTCAGACTATGCATAACCTGCTTGCTCGCGATGGCCCGCATATGCTCATGGCGAAGGAGCATTTCTACATGAGAGACGAACTGGGCCTTTCCATTGTGCGTGTCTCCAAGTCCCAGCCGAGCAGACACTGTAGCATGTATTCTAGTCAGTCGACGACATGGATAGGAAGGTGGAAGTACGTATGTGCTGGGGTTACAGCAACGTATGTCGTTTTGGTATTCGAAAACTTGTCCTAATTGAGTAGAAATGGCCGACAATTTAAAACTCCTAAAACATATTCCGTGTATGTGTAAACTGCATGAGGTGCTCTACCGTTTCTTAGTTAGAACTCAGAATCTCTATCAACTATGTAGCTCCATCTTTGACAGTCAAGTTACTCAGGGGTGCCTACCCCCTTATAGAAAATAATAATGCAATTACCCCCCCTCAAATCATTTTCCATAGGAATCCGAGCAGAAATCCCCCCTCCATTTTTTTTTCGCCAGAAGCGAGCGCACGCAAACACACAGCAAGGATCAATGACAAAACATTAAAATCAAGAAATTTTAATATAATTCTTAATGTTAAAATTATAAATATATTTCCTTCTTATTTATTTTGTGAACTTTCAAAATTTTTTATTCAGACTGATAATACCACAAAATATGAAGAATTAAAATATTACATGACTTATCCCTGCAGCACCTAAACAGATAAATTCTGGAAGGGAAAATGGTTTTTTGTAGGTAGTTTTCTGAAGAGTTATTTGCCTAACGCCTTAAAACGGATACTAAACAAAATAAAATTTAGTCAACTTTTTTTTAAAGATAACAAAACACGTAGTCACAGTAGGGCGCAAATTAAAATACAGTACAAATTATTTTGACATATAGAAAGTAAATTTGTTTCAGTTTCACACTCCTTCCCCCCAGTTGAAACAACTTTACCAGTTTTCGTGAAATGTAACAGCAAAGTTTTGAAAACAACAAACCAAAAAGAAGGGTAGGTGTTGTGAGGAGGCTTCGGCATGCGAAATGAGAGAAATATACTTCTGTTTAAGCCTGAGAGTGATCGCATTGCTCCCTTCCGCCCTTTCTGCAGTCAAAAAAACACCTCCCTGTTTATATAATCATATTAACACGTCTTTCTTTTGCTCTCACAACGAACTGTTTGAACACAAACTTTTAACATCATCCTCCCCCTAAAATTTGTATGATGCAGTTTGCATCATTAAACACCCCTGTGGATACCCCTGAGATACTTCGTAAAACTTAATATACGTTTTGCGAAAATGCATCCACACAAATATTTCTTTATAAGATATAACATTACACTTTCCGCCTAAGGTTTTTTTTAGGAGAAATCAATTTCCTCTTATAAAATTCCAAAGCTTGTACCAACATGCCTGTAACATCAAGATATTTACAATATACAATAGCTAGCTGATGACAATTTATATCATCAAATGTGTTTAAGTAAATTTATATTTCTTCTCTCTAGGTTATTTAACTGGACGCCTAGGAATCTATTTTTTTTCCTCAGCTGTTCGTATATAATAAAATATTTAAAAAATGTCATCAAACTGTTGTGTATTAATAACACTCTAAAGGCCATTTAACACTATCAAGTGTTTTATTAAATTTAATCAGCTGAATTAAAATTATTTAATACACACGCACTTCAAATTATTGAATACAATAGAAACTCAACTACTACATCAGAGATTTGAAAAACTTTTCACGCATGCAGATGTATTCAACAAAATTTTAAGTACAATACTTTAAACAATTTTTTCAAAAATGTTTTAGTTAAAAATATATGTTCAGAATTTTTTTTTTTCAAACCAGTACAAACCAACTTTCCTCAACATGGTATCAATTAATTTTTAAATAAGTTTTTAAAAGCTGAGATGGTATGTAGTATTTGTCGTTTCGTTCGAAGCAATATCATTAGAAACGAAACCAGAAACATATGCTACAGTAGTATGACAATCACACCTGCCTTACCCGGGACTCGAACCCAGAAAACATCGCACTATAATCTAGTGTGCAGTCAACTGCTTTACAGAGGTCGGATTCGGAGCATCAAATTCCAATGTAATCAGTCTAATGTTTAGAATGATAAAATTTACTAACATAATAAAATATTTACAGAGCTGTTATTTGAAAAATTAATGACTGAGCCACTTAAATAAAAATTACAGTTTACATGGCATATCATGAATCTACTTGTGTGAAGAATTTGGTGTAAATCGGTTGATTGGTCCCTGAGATATGGCATAAAACTTCCATATTTTTCTTTTGACGATCTCCATGACCAGAGGACAAAAAAGTTAAGTATTAGCACATTTGATGATGCAAAGTATGCAAAGTTAAGTTAAAATCGATAACATAGTTCCGTAAATATAGCACACTACGCGACAAAATTTTTGAGCCATCGTTCTGAAAATAAGTGTCCGTCAGGTTTAAAAATTATATATATTTACTTGGCTTACCACAGTACAACTTCTTCGCCAAATTTGGTAATAATGGCTGTGTTGTTTCTTGAGATATGACATAAAAACTTTATTTCTACAAAATGACAGAGAAATGAGTCTCCCTATATAGAAAAATTTTAAGGTTGTAATTGATACTGGTGGCATAGAAAGTTAAGATGGAATTGGTTTCGTCAATGAAATATAGTGGGCTAAAATATTAGTACAGCAACTATTTAGAAAAAAAATGCCTGACCTACTTAAAACATATCAGATTCCACCACCTGCTGCAGTGCTGTTTGTTTGTAAAATTTGGTAGTAATTTGTCAATTGTTTTCAAAGTTATTAGAAAAAAACTTTATTCTTTCGTGAAGCAGACCTTACAAAATGGCGGAAAAAGATTATCCGTGTAGACGCACCTATATTTGTAATAAATACTGACAGAATACAAACATTTGTTGGAATTGATTAGATGATTTCGTCGATATAGCATTCGAAGCTAAAATTGTTATTTGTCCACCATTTTGAATATAACTCTCTTATTTACATAAAACATGCCATTTCACATCATCTGCGCAGTACTAGGTCTACTGGTCTGCGAAATTTGATAGGAATCGGCGAATTGGTTCTCAAGATATGCCATAGAAATTATACTTATTCGTTTGGCGCTATCTTACATAATGACGGACAAATGATGCTTGGTGTAGATGTAGTACAAAGTTGTATTACCTACTGACAGCATACAAAGATAAGTTGGAATTGACTACCTGAATGGTTTCGACGATATAGCATTTGAAGCTAAAATTTCTATGTGGCCGCCATTTTGAAAATAGGTGTCTGGCATTCTTAAAACATACAATTTAACTTCATCTGTTGCTATACTACTTTTTTTGCCAAATTTGGTAGGAATCGGTCAATATCTGCCACGATAAGACAAAAAAAAATTGATTTATTCGTGTGGCTCTTACAAAATGACCTACAAATGTTGCTATGTGTTGGCATGTAGAATGCTCGTAATAAATACTTTCAGCATAAAAAATTTAGTCGAAATTGGTTAAAAAGTATGGCAGATATACCAAATAAATGTAAAATATTTGAATGGAGCCATTTTGAAAATAAATACCTAGTCAAGTTCAATCACTTTCGTTTACATTGCCTGTGATAGTATGAGTATTACTGACGTGGCATTTTGGGTGAGAATTTTTTTTATAATTTTTGAGATATAATGCAAAATATGTATTTATTCATTTTGTTCTATCTTTAAAAATGGCATACCAACATCAATATCCATCTCGAAATATAATGCTTACGCAATACTCTGCCAACAAACAAAATTTGGTTTCAATCGGTAGAATGGTTCGCGAGATATGACATGTAACACTAAACATTAAAATGGCTACCATTTTGAAAGAATGAGCCCAGCGTGATCGAAAACTATAAAAGTCAGGCGTCTTTACTAAGTACTATGTGTGTACCGAGCTTGGTAAAATTTGGTTGACGTGTTCAAAAACTGAAAAACACGCACACACAGACACACAGATAGCCATGCAGACAGGAAAGTGATCTTATAAGCTTTTATTTCCTTGCAAAAGTAGGCTAAAAATAAGAAAATTTGTAAAACATTTACTTTTCTAGTAATCTCACTGTTTACCGACCAACGCATGAACAAAGTGATCAGGCACACGGCAATGTTAAATTTACGTATAGTCGATGTAAACATTGTACAATCAGAGAAGCAGATCCTAAGCAGGGCTTTCAAAAGTGCTCAGTTTATCGTGAACAGTCTATAACACACTATGGTCGGTTAATAAAAAGGCATTCCCTAATTTTCTAATAAGTTACTGCACTGTCTCCCGCTGAATGTTCACAGATGGCAGATACCAAATCAGGATAACAGTATTCACGAATTTGTTGTTTCATCTCACATAGTTTGTGATATTTTACAAATAACTAGTTATTAAATCCCAACATTTAAGGTTGTGCCTCTCTCTTACTAATCATGTTGTCTTCTACCCCATTTTATATTAAGAATCATGTCACCAATTTTTTAGTTGGAGTTCAGGAGAAAGCAATACATAGTCCATTCACGGTTACTTCCAACTTTTCTGAAGCCGTGATAAAGTTCTACTTTTATGATGTTCCTCCGCCTCATGCAAACTAGGCTTACCCAAGCCTAGAAAATCACACCAAAGGGACAACGCACTGCATTTGTGTGCACTCAGTTTAATAAAATTTTTGCATTATTACTATGTCTTACTAGGCGTTATAAACACACCCATTATCTCACAATTTTTATACATTACAAATGTAATATTATAATTTATAAATAAAATGTATTTTATAGTTGAATGTAACGAAAAATAAGGTACTTTATGTAAACAAAGATATAAAGCGCGTGTGATGCGTGACGTATTTAGGAAGCAATCAAACACGTCATACATGGTGTAATTTGTCAAAGGTTTAGTTCAAAAGTTTGAATAAACCGCGAATAGACTACGTGTAACTGTCCTGTCGGTGGGCTAGAACTCAGGCAACATAGGTAGCGTTTGCTTGCCACACCTACTCATGACTGAGCCTGTTTTCAATAACGCCGTCACTTAAGTTACAACTCCGATTAAGACAGCCCCTACATTTCGGTTTTCTGTTGACAATGTATGTGTTTTTCGTTTACGGGTGTTTGCCAGTAGGCTTCCAGCCAACTCGAAGGGAATGGAGCTAGTAGCTCTCTTCTCATCCGAATGTAGGTTACAGGGTGAGTGCTGATATTTCAGCTTGAAAGCCTTGACACAGTTGTTTTTCATGTGTTTGGACGCAAAATATGTTTATTCTGTATTTACATTTTAAATATTTTAACTTGTTTGAAATGCTTTGGTAAAGTAACATAACAATGAGTACTGTTAATTTTATTGAGAAGGACAAATGAGCTTATTATTCCAAAGCGTCTGCAAGTACTAGCAACTTATATGACACTCAGTACTAACTCAGAGTTTAGTAGTCAGTCTTGTATCCTCAAAGGTCCTTGCTTCGATTATTTACTTCAGCAGGTCGGGAACTTTTAGAATGTGGGTTGAGTTAAGAGATTTAAGAAGGATTTGAGAGCCGAGGAAGGTGAAATGAGGTAAGAATGTAGCAGCACTGGAATGCAAGGGTGGAGGAAACGGGAGATCCCCGAGAAAACCCGCCCACCAGCGTCATCGTCCAGCACGATACACACTTGCGAAAATCCGGGAGTGCCCCCGGCTGAGAATCGAAACCGGTTTTCGATTGTAAACATTCATGAGAGAAGCACGGTGAAATTTTTTATAGTGTGGATTGTTTTCTCTGTGTATTGTCGTTTCATTTCCAACTTCATTCCATCGAGAAAGCCAAAAACTAACCATTTTTATTTGTGATAATCAAGTGAAAATTAGTTTCTCTTAGCCAAATAATTGCGTTTGGCAGAACAAGATCAGTTTCGTTGTTTATCGCTGTTCAACTGCCAAAATGTTTTTCTATATTTTTAGAAAATGTTATGGTTTCGTAACAAGATACGTATATAAAAATATTCAATAAATAAATTTTAAGCAACATATACAACATAATTACAAGACAATTATGTTGAGCTGTATCATACCCTAATAAATTAGNATCGCTGTTCAACTGCCAAAATGTTTTTCTATATTTTTAGAAAATGTTATGGTTTCGTAACAAGATACGTATATAATAATATTCAATAAATAAATTTTAAGCAACATATACAACATAATTACATTGACAATTATGTTGAGCTGTATCATACCCTAATAAATTCGTTCAATCTTGAGATGTTTACGAAAATGCCATAAAATTATAATTCTTGTAGTTTATTTCATTAACTTACCTAAATTNGTTCAATCTTGAGATGTTTACGAAAATGCCATAAAATTATAATTCTTGTAGTTTATTTCATTAACTTACCTAAATTTTATATTTTTCAGGCTGTGACTTCATAACACAATTGAAAAATAAATATGTTCAACTTTTATAAAACAATTTTGTACTCTTGAACTCCCTCTAAGGAATTCGATAAGTCAAAACTATTATCTGGTATTATAAACCCTACATCTGTTTGGTTCTATTTTAAATAGCTACTTTGTGAATGGATGGGAACTACAGGCCTAGTCCCTCAGATAGGCAACTGTTTCTCTTCTGGTTCATATCATCTCTGACTCAAAGAAAGGACAAACGTGCCCAATTTTATTCGTGGCACCAGAGAGGCCCACAAAGTTATCTTCCTGATAGTTGACCTTTTCACTCACAGATTAATGTATCGGTTTTATGTGCTGCGACGTGCGATGTTTTTGTTTGTAACACCGAAAACACTCTACAATCCCGGAGAATTTTGCGAATTCATCCAATTGCAAGAGAAACTTATTTTATTAAATGAGTATTTCTATACCGTAACTTTATAAGACACGCTGGGTGCAAGTGTAAGCCACAGTAGCCAACAGTAAGCAGAAACTGCGGACAAAGGCTTCGCACTCCGGCAGCATTCAGTAAATAAATGAGTGTAGCTTTAATATACAAAAAGCTGCAATGTCTGGCCTGCTCTCAGATCAGTTCGCGAAATGCTTGGGGATCTCAGTTTGAAAGCTGCGTAAGCCATTGCTGCACTTTCCATGAATTTCAATCCCGGGCTGAGATGGTCGACCACCTGTATACCTATCACATTTTACACACACTTATGTATCTATGAACATAGCTTATATCTGTGTATGAGTGGAGAGGTGTTATTTTTTGCTCACTAATTCTATGAAAAGAAAAAATTGGAAAAACAACGTAGAAACACTAGGCATTAACTATACTTTGCAGTAAAAACTAATGAATACATTTTACTGTGCGTAGTTACAGCGCATTTAAGACAATTCTAAAATAGTTGTGAACATTTATACACTTACAAAACATTTACATAACAAATGTTTTTCATTCTATTTTTTATAGAATTTTTTATTAAATTGAGTACGTGACCAGCAAACGATTTTTGTAAGTAGAAAATAATCACATGAGTAAAAAAGTTTCGATCGCGTGGGCTGTATAACTATATATAGAGAACATTTCTTAATTGGCCTTAAAAGTAAACAAGGAAACGTAACTTTAAGGAAATACATTTATATTTACCGCTGAAAAGTACGCATTTTCATTAACATAATTTTTAAACCTTGTAATAGGTGCGGATTACGGCCACTTAGCAAATGCCTGCATTTGTCACTTAAAAACAATTAAAAAAAATTGTTGTCTTTAATTTTTTGAGTAACTTAAAAAAAAACATTCATACTAGTCGTGGATAAAGAATTGTAATAGGCAATACACATTTTTCATCAAATTTCAATTTAAAACAATTTGCTAAAGAGTAATAAAAATTACCTTTTGAATTAATTCTGGGCTGAAAATGCTGTAATTATATGGTTGAAATATGGTTATCATCTTACAAAAATGAGGTAATATTGGACTAAACATACTGTTATTGCTTGAAAGAAAATGTGTCATCTTGGATCAAGCTATAGTTTAATATACGGCCACCACTGCTGAAAAGTACAAGACGCCCTACATACACAGTTTACGAAAACTGGTTTTTGTTTACAGCTAATGGGATAAAGTTGACTTTCATGAGAGTGAGATTACGTGTTGAAATCCTCAATATANCTGGTTTTTGTTTACAGCTAATGGGATAAAGTTGACTTTCATGAGAGTGAGATTACGTGTTGAAATCCTCAATATGATGTCATTATGTATGATGTTAGTAGCTGTAACAGAAGTACAAGACGCTTCTGAGATTACCAACAGGCGCGTCAACGCGTGTTTAAACAGGCTTAGGTGATTTTTTTTTATTAAAATGTTGCAAATTGTGGCGCTGTAGAGTTGTATGGTGAGGCGGAGGGAATCGTTGCGCGGGTGCGTGAAGAGGGGTGGGGGACCACACAAGGGGTNGGGGGGGGGGAGGAGGGACGGTCCTGGGCCAAGTCTCCGCCGTGACACACGCGGCCAACGTCCATCCAGCCGACAGAGATAAGGCGCCCCTCTCCCCGCGACGGCGGCGGAGGAGGGGGCAATTTTTTATGTTGGTGCTTTATTAAGGCGATCACCTCACCTGGAGTTACACTGCGTCTCTGAGGCGCACGAGAGAGGAACCTCTATAAGCCTATCTTTGTATTGCGACGTAATCAAATGACGATATCACGGTCATAATACAATACTTCTGAAATTTTGCAGCTGTTCTGTTGTCTGAGAATTTGCAACTATAAATTACATGTTCCGATATTGACGATATGAACAATGTTTGTGACGCAGAAATAACAAAATATTCGCAATATTTCTGGCATCTTTAAATAAATATTTGTACTTTAGATACACTTTACGCGTGCTTTCAGAATTACCCATATCTTTATTATCGACGTGTCTCGTCTTATTAACACGATTCGAGATGTCGACGATTTTGTGGTAACAAAATGAGCCAGATTAGCGACGTCAGAATATCTGCTGTCAGTGTGAGCAATGTTTCCGTTATCTATATCCGCAGTGTCGAAGTGGGCTATATTTCAGAGATAAGAGTTTGGATCAAATATAGCGATTGTTTCGACATAACTGACTTCCAGTACTTCGTGAGAAGATATACCGTAACGATATCGATGTTGTTATTATGTAGGCCACCAAAAAACTCGGGAGACGTGCAGCTTTGCACAGGGCTCTTTGAAACGGCATTGTAATTTTTATTCGTGGAAAATTTAGTGTACCCACAAACGCAAGTTCCACTTACGCTCGGTAAGAAAGCTTCCATTTATAGTGGTTTAAATAATACTCCAGTATTGAAATACGTTAGGCGCTCAAAAATATTACGTTTTACGAAACCCAAATATTGTTTTTTCAAGTAATCTGATACTGTATACTTCTTATGAAGTTAACATACTGCAAAAGCGTTCAAGTACATTAATTACTTTCATAAGTTCATGTTTGTATTTGTAACAGACCGAGTTGCACTTCATAATTTTATATAATTCACTGTCTGGCGGTAAATTTTGTTTTAAAATAATGAAAATAAAAATTGTTTGTTACAAAAAATAAAATCCACAATTGTCATTTATGACCCGAGATTTCTGACGCAGGACGCCTCAGAACTAAATATATCAAAATTTCTGCGGATATTTCTCTATATACGGGTGCCAATGGACAGCGCAGAGAACTTGGCCGTTGAATTGGTGTTACTGTGTAACACATATTTCTCACATTCTTTCTCCTCCCACGTGCTTCTGTTCAGAGCGGGACTCCGCTTCGAGAATGTTGAATTCCCCACACTAAATTTTTGATTTTATGCCATGATGGCCCACCGTATGGGACGTATTTACCTTTTCCACTGCTAACAAAGCACTTTTACAACTAATCTTTCATAAAATATCTACCAGTAACTGCATACAATAGTACGTTTACACAGACCTCGTTACTAAGATTAACAGTAGTATGAATTAAAAAGAGAAAGGGTTACATGTATAAATATTTTAATGTAAGATTAGTTNTCTCACATTCTTTCTCCTCCCACGTGCTTCTGTTCAGAGCGGGACTCCGCTTCGAGAATGTTGAATTCCCCACACAAAATTTTTGATTTTATGCCATGATGGCCCACCGTATGGGACGTATTTACCTTTTCCACTGCTAACAAAGCACTTTTACAACTAATCTTTCATAAAATATCTACCAGTAACTGCATACAATAGTACTTTTACACAGACCTGGTTACTAAGATTAACAGTAGTATGAATTAAAAAGAGAAAGGGTTACATGTATAAATATTTTAATGTAAGATTAGTTNGTTACTAAGATTAACAGTAGTATGAATTAAAAAGAGAAAGGGTTACATGTATAAATATTTTAATGTAAGATTAGTTTTAAAATTAAGAATCTCTGAATTTTTTTCTATTTATTTAATGCACTTGTAAATGAGTAACAATGGATACATGATATTCGAGAAAACGATACATCAGTATTTGTATTAAAGACCAATTTTTTGTAACAAAATATAAATTAATAATTTTCTTTTGTTACGACTATTAGAAGTCTTCCTGCGAGACATCGGAGTGCCCTGCTTCTGTCTGGCGCACTCAAGTAAGAACTTACAGTATCTTCTCACAAAGACATCCAGTGAGTAACAAGTGGGAAGTNGTAAGAACTTACAGTATCTTCTCACAAAGACATCCAGTGAGTAACAAGTGGGAAGTGGCAGGTGTGTGTGTATCATGAATATTAAAGCCTGTCTTGCGTGGAAATCTCGCAAAAATCGAGTCTCCAAAGAGTTACTGTAGTTCTCATTTATTTATTTATTTTTAACAATATTTTCATGCCATTTCAATAACGCACGAACACAAGGTGCAGCTGTCAAGAACCGGGAACAGAGAGAAAAATGTATCGCAATATTAGAATGTAGTTTAATCTTTTCCATTAAACTCCTCCCCTCGTTGTACCACTGTAAACACAACTCCCACTGACTAAAGCAGTTCTGCAGCTCATCAAGTATCGCTCGCCATTCTCATCAAGTGTTGCATTTATTCTTTCCANCCACTGACTAAAGCAGTTCTGCAGCTCATCAAGTATCGCTCGCCATTCTCATCAAGTGTTGCATTTATTCTTTTCACCTCTTCAACAGACTGCAAATGTTGATGCTATTCACTTTGAGGAAAAGGTAGAAGTTACACGATTCCAGATCTATGACGAATTCTAGGTAGGGCCGAGAGCAGTGATTTATTTGTTTTCTATCTTATGAAAGCTGCTTCATAGAAAGTCCGTTGGGCCGGGCGCATTGTCATGCTGCAAAATCCATGAGATGTTTTTCCAGTAATCTGGTCATTTCTTTCTCGTTCCATCTTTCAACTGGCAGACCTCAGTTTCACAAGGAATATCCGGTCAACTCGGTAATCGGTTTTTAGGAAGATGGCACAACAGCTTAATTTCACCAAAGATCAGAGGTAAACTTAACTTCATAGAAAGACAAGCCGAGGGTTATTTACTTCGGAGGAATCAGATACCTGGCCTACTTATGCATCGCTACCCACATGCAGCTAGTTAGCGGCGCTCAAGACTTCACTTGTATGCGCCGGCTACAGACACTAAACTCAATCGCACAGCGTCAGGAACGACCTTGTACGTGAGCTAATCGGTAGTTTTATATAGTGAATGAGAAACTGGAAGGGAACCTAAATATTCATTAACCTCTCATCGTTATTTCATTGCAACTGGCGCCTGTGTGTTTTTTCCTTCTCGTTTTGGTAACGCTGGAGTTTTTATCCTTTTTCTGAAGGAAAGGAAGGCTTACGAGATCACTTTCCTGTCTGAGGGCCTGTATGTGTATGCGTGTGCATGTGTGTCTGGNTGAAGGAAAGGAAGGCTTACGAGATCACTTTCCTGTCTGAGGGCCTGTATGTGTATGCGTGTGCATGTGTGTCTGAGCGCGTGTGTCTCCCCCTAAAATCTTTTGACTGCGTGAAACGAATTTCACAAAACACGGTACACATATTATACTTGTAAGGAAACATAAATATTATAGTTTTAGACCAAGCCGCACGCCTTCATTCAAACAGGCGGGCATTTTTTTAACTTATTTTGAAATGTCATAACTCGGGAACCATTCTGTCAATTTAAACCACGTTTCGTAAATTGTCAGAGCGCAATGAAAGCAATGAATTTAGAGATAGATATTGATGCTGGTCCGCCATTTTATAAGATAGTGAAACATAAAAAATAAATCCTTTACGTTATACCTCGAACTACTTAACCATTACTCGCCAAATTTAGCAAGCAAGTGAAACTATNTGAAGGAAAGGAAGGCTTACGAGATCACTTTCCTGTCTGAGGGCCTGTATGTGTATGCGTGTGCATGTGTGTCTGGGCGCGTGTGTCTCCCCCTAAAATCTTTTGACTGCGTGAAACGAATTTCACAAAACACGGTACACATATTATACTTGTAAGGAAACATACATATTATAGTTTTAGACCAAGCCGCACGCCTTCATTCAAACAGGCGGCCATTTTTTTAACTTATTTTGAAATGTCATAACTCGGGAACCATTCTGTCAATTTAAACCACGTTTCGTAAATTGTCAGAGCGCAATGAAAGCAATGAATTTAGAGATAGATATTGATGCTGGTCTACCATTTTATAAGATAGTGAAACATAAAAAAATAAATCCTTTACGTTATACCTCGAACTACTTAACCATTACTCGCCAAATTTAGCAAGCAAGTGAAACTATNAAAAAATAAATCCTTTACGTTATACCTCGAACTACTTAACCATTACTCGCCAAATTTAGCAAGCAAGTGAAACTATGGTAGACCATGTGAACGTATGCAATTTAAATTGATTATGTTATTATTTTCAAAGTCGCTTTCATACAAATATTTTAGTTTTATTCGGTATATCTATCATAACGTTCAGCCATTTTCGACCAAATTTTGTTTACTGAAAGCTTATATTACAAGTATGCCAACACACAGTGGCTGTGTGTTGGCATACTTGTAATACGAATGAAGATTTACTTCATATCTCAAGAAACAATTGACCTATTCCTACCAAATTTGGCAAACAATGAGTACTTCCATAGTTGACATAAACTTGTATGTTCTAAGTAGGCCATACACTTATTTTCTAAATGGTGGCCATATAGCCGCATTAACATAGTAAGCGACATCGTCGAAACCATGTCAATAGCTCGAGTAGTATAGGCATGTAGGTTTTGGGGCAGGCGTTAAGGCAAAAGATTCAGGATTCGTCCACCATATTTGATTACGTCATCTCCTGTTGTGTCAATCCAGTCGGTTGGCGGTCATTTTGTGTTTTACACCTTTTCGATATTTTTTTCCTAGAATTTTCCACTTTATGCTCTGTCATTTCGTCTAGCTACTTCATGCTCTGTCATCCCATCTATTTTTCATGCTCTGTCATTCCATCTTGCCTCTCTATCCCACCTATTTTCTCTCATGCACCTTCTTCTTCCGCCATTATAGATGTCGTCTGCTGTAGTACCCGTATCACCTGATAGGGGTGCTGATGTCGGCCATGAAGTTTATTGCTGCTAGAGTGTGCCACCATCACCTGCCAGCTTGTTTCCACTTATCTTTTGTTCAACTACCGCCTGCTAGGGGCGCTGATGTCACTCTCCCTCGGCCACCATGTTGGATATGGAATTGACGGCTAGGGGCGCAGCTATTTAATTTTCGCAGAGCTCAAAATATCGTCTTGAGTAGGGCGGAATCGAATTGCCGGATCTTGGATTGCCAGCATGGCGGATGCCTTAAAGTACTTGGCCACCGAGACAGGTAGGGAGGTAAGGTTTTAAGTGTGGTATACGCGTTGCAACACCATAACCTTTTCCTTCATCTTTCGGAAAAAAATTGTATTTAAAAGAATGAGTGTTTTTGTGGTCATGATTATGCCAGAACAAGAACATGCATTAATATTTTTAGTCACAATTGTTAAAATATTTTTCTTCTTATTAAAAATAATATAAAAAATTCCATATTTAAAATACATTTTTTTAAATACTGTTAATTTTTTACGACGCTATTTATTACATTTTTATTTAATTCTTTAAAATATTTATTTTTCTTTAGTGAAGTTTCTCGTTGTGTATGCTGGTCATTCATCCTCCCTCCGCCACAACACCCCTCCCATCCCGGCCCTCCTGGACCTGTGTCCCCCAGCCTGCTCGCCTCCCACCAAGGCGATACGGGTTCAATCCCCGGCCGGGTAACTACGGATTTTCGCATTTGGGAATCGTGCCGGACGATGCCATTGCNGGCGATACGGGTTCAATCCCCGGCCGGGTAACTACGGATTTTCGCATTTGGGAATCGTGCCGGACGATGCCATTGTGGCGAGTTTTCTCGGGGATCTCATGTTTTCCCAGCCCTTTCATTCCGGCGCTGCTCCATACTCACCTCAATCCCCCTCATTGGCTCTCAAGATCTCGATGTCACTAGCCGTTGAAATCTGTTCAATCACTCTGTACCTCCATCCCCTCNGGCGATACGGGTTCAATCCCCGGCCGGGTAACTACGGATTTTCGCATTTGGGAATCGTGCCGGACGATGCCATTGCGGCGAGTTTTCTCGGGGATCTCATGTTTTCCCAGCCCTTTCATTCCGGCGCTGCTCCATACTCACCTCAATTCCCCTCATTGGCTCTCAAGATCTCGATGTCACTAGCCGTTGAAATCTGTTCAATCACTCTGTACCTCCATCCCCTCCTGACTCCTTGAAAGTTTAAGTTATATATATATAATTAAAGCACTCAATTATTTAAATTAAACAGCCTAAGTTTTTTATAATTTTAGCGAAATCAAATAGGCAGGAAGCAGGGACACACACCCACTATTGTCTGTCGACTAGTCGATAGACAATATATTTCATTAACATTCATAAAGTTTATTTTTAAAGTGGAGGGAAAATGTGGTGCAATAAAAACATCATTTAAAATATCTGCTTGCCGCCTTTGATCGGCAGTAATTATATCGGTTTTCATATAACAATAATTGCCTCGGGAGTTGTCGTGGATCGAAGATTTAGAATGCAGTTACTGACTCCGAGACCAGTAATAAGGCCATAGAGAAGGAGGGGTGGGGGTGGGGATGCGCTATTTGTGGATGGCGACGGATGTGAATTATTTCTGCTGGTCGCGGTACACCATGAGACACAGAACCACTGCACGGCAGTGCGTGCCTCATCTATTAGGCCGAGGGCCCCACTATCTGTCTGCCAGCCATGTACAAAGGTTATCAGCAGACTTAACAGGAGCACTGCTGCCCTCCTACAGTTACATCACTAAAACTATGACGCGTCCTGCGTCCCGAAAGATATTTTTTCGTCAGAAGGCACACACTGTCGAAACTCGCAGGCTGGCTACCGCAATAAATATTAAGGGTTTGGTGAGCTTGCTAGAAGAATGGCGCCAGGATTCCAAGGTGGAATGAACACGTGGTGTGGGGGCCACATGCGGAGGAAGACAGACGCAGCTGCATCTCGCAGCTACAAGGGGACGCTAAGCTCACACCAGCAGCTGCGTCTCTCCCGAGCCGTCTACCACAATAAATGATGAGAGCTTTTGGCGAGCATGAGAGTATAATAGCGACACGATATCCGGAGGCAGAAGGAACATATGCGCCGACCAAGGGGGCCACCAAGTGTCCCAGCATGTGCAGAGCGGAGCAGTAAACTTTGTTGCCAGCATCAAGGGACAACGCCGGGCCCATGTGCCGGTAGCCGGAGCGCCGAACACGTTTACGACCCAGAGGTCGCGGCGGTCAGCCCGTCCATGTGCAGAGANTATAATAGCGACACGATATCCGGAGGCAGAAGGAACATATGCGCCAAACAAGGAGGCCACCAAGTGTCTCAGCATGTGCAGAGCAGAGCAGTAAACTTTGTTGCCAGCATCAAGGGACAACGCCGGGCCCATGTGCCGGTAGCCGGAGCGCCGAACACGTTTACAACCCAGAGGTCGCGGCGGTCAGCCCGGCCACGTGCAGAGATGATGCGAGTTTAATATGGCGAACGAGCATACAAAAACACGAGGAAGAGGAAGGAACTATGAGAAGCGCGGAGTGCGGAGTGACGCCGGGAGGAACGAGTACGAGAGAAGGCATCGAGACGTCGACACTGGTCGGCAAGGAACAGACGCAGCCCAGGCGTCGCAGCCCGCCCACCAAGTGACGAGCAGTCCCGAGGTCACCGACGAGGAGATGGACCATCGCCTCGAGACAGCTAAGTAGAGACATACAGGAAGTGTGACGAACCTTGCTCCNTTGTGCAATTAATTTTTGTAGATCTTTAGGTGGCAGGATTACTTGTAAAAATCTTTCTACTGCATGACTCTAAACGTAATGTTTGCATTATTGCAGAATAAAGTCTTTTATAGTTTGTGTGCAGAATACCGTAAAATAAGTTAAGGGAACACACTGCTCCCAAAATATGTTTCAGGAATACAGTATGGTAGTANAGAATACCGTAAAATAAGTTAAGGGAACACACTGCTCCCAAAATATGTTTCAGGAATACAGTATGGTAGTAGGAATACTCAGTAGTTAGTTTCTTCCTTTGATAATAATTTAGAATGGGAGAAAGAACACTACTGGATCCCGTATGCTAACAAGAAACTGTATGTGGCTAATAGCCCAGTCAAATAAGACATAGCTATGAAAAAAATTCCAAAAGTTCAGATTTTTTTTATGGGCTTCCTTTGATGTGGGGAATCATATACCAAAAGTCCCCTAGGGTAGTGGGTGAACTCCTGGAGGGGGGGGGGAGGTTTTTCGGCTTTGTTTTCTACCTTTTTTCAAATGTAAGCGTTTTAGCGACTTGGTCATTCAGTTCACTATTGACGTAGACAAAATTTTCTACAAGTTGTATTAATAACATTTTTCTCTACAATTAAGCGTTCCGCCAGTAGAGCGCGTTGAAAAATTAGCAAGATTCGCAAAATCTGCAAAAAAAAAAGCCCTTTAGAGCTATTTTTACCTTGNATTGTATTAATAACATTTTTCTCTACAATTAAGCGTTCCGCCAGTAGAGCGCGTTGAAAAATGAGCAAGATTCGCAAAATCTGCAAAAAAAAAAGCCCTTTAGAGCTATTTTTACCTTGGATTCTTCCTTATCATGACTNAGCAAGATTCGCAAAATCTGCAAAAAAAAAAGCCCTTTAGAGCTATTTTTACCTTGGATTCTTCCTTATCATGACTTTAGATGACATCCAAATGCTCATACTATGTTCTCATATGTATCATGACATGTTTGCCGAACGTCAGTGATGCTCGTGTGGTGACTCGATCATGTATGTTGTCGGAACGGAGTCCCGATGTCGTAATAGAATTATAGGCTGACAAAGTAGACAGTTTTTATAATTCAGAATGAGTTTTACTTGCTGGAAGTAATTGCTAATTAATAATTAAATCGTAAATTCAATATAAAACGGAAAGTAAATTAAATGAATTCATTAATGGTGAAGTTGATTTTAGTATTTGGTGGATAAANGGGGGGGGGGGAGACAGCACTAACAACTGCAGGGGAGAACGACAAGGCTGTTTTCTTGATTTTCTCTTTGTTGCTGGCTCTTGAAGTTAGAACCTATTCGAAGAAAGTTGAGAGAGTTGGAGGGATCATTCCCTCTACCTCGTCAAGAAAGCCATTACTTGGAGGGTACTGACTGGTGTCATATGCTTGGCTCTGTATGTCGTCCTTGATAATTTCAGCAGCAGCTCTGACTACTCTAAGACGTTCTTCTTCTGGCATTTTCCCCCGCATAGAGATATCATACCAGGTTCCGTGCAAAATTTTGTCACCAACATCCTTGAGGGTATGAATCTGGCTGATGATTAAACGTGCCTTATACTTCTCCTTCAGCTTTGCTTTTACTGTTTTAACTGATGACTTTTCTCCAGTTATTGCGTTCATCACCTCCTCCATCGAATACTGACAGTCGGTNCTTTTACTGTTTTAACTGATGACTTTTCTCCAGTTATTGCGTTCATCACCTCCTCCATCGAATACTGACAGTCGGCTCCCTCATCAAGGAAAGAGTAAATATCTTCCATAGCAGCTAACACGTAGTAATCTGAAGGACGTCCCCTTTTTTGGCTAGTTTTCTTTGTTGTGAGAAAAGTGACATAGCATTGGTGATGGTAAACACCTTCAGCTGAAACCAAATCGCTGACNTAGTTTTCTTTGTTGTGAGAAAAGTGACATAGCATTGGTGATGGTAAACACCTTCAGCTGAAACCAAATCGCTGACATTTGCAATTCTTCGTTCTACTTGTTCTCCCCATTCGTCATTACTTTCGTTTGCTCCTTTTAATATTCTAGCCTTCATCTCCAAACTGCGTACTTCATAAACAATCTCCCGTTTTCCCACAGGTTTCTTCCTTTCTTTCCGATAAAACACTCCATCAATTGCTCTACAGCAGAACAAACACTTCACCTTGATGTCAAATGGAGGAACGCTGGATCGACTACGGCTCCCTGATGGGCCACTTTCAGCTTCTTCAACGCTTCTTACATCAGTAGAAATATATTAAGGTCTTGTGTGACACCTTCGACAGTCGCTGTGAACTACTCCACTTCTTTTCTCCCTAAAAATCCGACTCTTTCCATTATTTTTTTTGCGATACTAGCAGCCAACAGTCCTTCTATCCCTTTCTCACGCACCACACTCCGATCATTTTCGACAGGTTCATCACATATTAAACACTTATCAGCCATTATAAGGCGATGGTAAGCACAGAAACAATTTCAGCTCACACAGCACGACACGATTCGNCACACAGCACGACGCGATTCGTTTAACACTGAAAAAAGCACACGGGAACGAGACAACGTTCAGAGAGGTACTGGCTGACTGAAAAACATCGACGGGGCGTGTGTGGGGTTAAGGGGCGTGGAGGGGACCAGGAGAAAGGGAGGGAAGTCGAGGTCACTGGCTTCGAGCATAAAGGAACAAAAAAGGGTCCCGTTTGAGGTCCGGCTCAGGGTTTCCCCTTAATCCTCCCCTTTTATTTGGGGAATGCACTGAAAACCAAACGATTTTTTCAACTCAACTAGCTGACTTACATTTAATTAGTTATCTTGTTTTAAACTTATTTTGCTCATTTCCACTGCTAATGTATGTACTAACAAATTACTTTATAATTAATTAATTAATTGCATTTACGTTTTAATTATTAATTAGAAATTACTTGCATCAAATAAAACTCATTCTGAATTGTAAAAACTGTCTACTTTGCCAGTCTATAATTCCATTATGACATCGGGACTCCATTCCGACAACGTCCATTATCGAGTCACCACACGAGCATCACTGACGTTCGGCAAACATGTCATGATACATATGAGAACGTAATATGAGCATTTGGATGTCATCTAAAGTCATGATAAGGAAGAATCCAAGATGAAAATAGCTCTAAAGGGCTTTTTTTTTTTACAGATTTTGCAAATCTTGCTCATTTTTCAACGCACTCTAGCGGCGGAACCCTTGATTGTAGAAAAAAATGTTCTTAATACAACTTGTAGAACATTTTGTCTACGTCAATAGTGTACTGAATGACCAAGTCGCTTAAACGCTTAAGTTTCGAGTTATAATCGAAAAACTGAAAAAAGGTCGAAAACAAAGCCGAAAAACCTCCCCCCCCCCAACTCCTCGAGCTCACCCACCACCCTAGGGGACTTTTGATAAATGATTCTCCACATCAAAAAGAAGCTCATAAAAAAAATCTAAACTTTCGTAATTTTTTTCCAATTTGGCCTCTTTTATGTCTAATTTGACTGGTCAATAACAGGAGTTATATATTATTCGAGCAGGATACCGTAAAAGATAATTATGACAAAAGTTGAACGCATCATATGAATAATATTGCATAAATCGCATTTTTCTGTGGTGGCTAGACATGNCCCCCCCCAACTCCTCGAGCTCACCCACCACCCTAGGGGACTTTTGATAAATGATTCTCCACATCAAAAAGAAGCCCATAAAAAAAATCTAAACTTTCGTAATTTTTTTCCAATTTGGCCTCTTTTATGTCTAATTTGACTGGTCAATAACAGGAGTTATATATTATTCGAGCAGGATACCGTAAAATATAATTATGACAAAAGTTGAACGCATCATATGAATAATATTGCATAAATCGCATTTTTCTGTGGTGGCTAGACATGGTGGAACTCACCGAATCACGTGTGTCATTAAATTTAAACGATATATTTGATCAGTCTTGTACAGTACCTATTGGAAGTTTCAACTTGACTCCCCTCCACAGTGATTCCCAGCGGGGCCATCGTGGATTTTTCATTGGTTGTTGGTGGGTTTTCTCGGAGGTCTCTCTCTTCACTTCAAAAATAAATTACACATTTTGCTATATATGTAAATTTTTTCCATTGCTNTAAATTACACATTTTGCTATATATGTAAATTTTTTCCATTGCTATTCTTTGCCTACATAATTTTTTTTTGGCCATGCTAAATATGATGTGCATTCACGGAATTAAAATGATATGTGTTTCGCAGATTTATTCCGCGTTATCCAACACCGAGCAGCCATCGCACGTTNCCCAGCGGGGCCATCGTGGATTTTTCATTGGTTGTTGGTGGGTTTTCTCGGAGGTCTCTCTCTTCACTTCAAAAACAAATTTCACATTTTGCTATATATGTAAATTTTTTCCATTGCTATTCTTCGCCTACATAATTTTTTTTTGGCCATGCTAAATATGATGTGCATTCACTGAATTAAAATGATGTGTGTTTCGCAGATTTATTCCGCGTTATCCAACACCGAGCAGCCATCGCACGTTCCGTTGTATAGTTCAGATTTTGTCAGCGGATAACAGCTTAGTCCTTCTGCTGTTTCTGGTAAGTTTGCAGGAAAAAATTAATCAATGCGATTTTGTACAATTAAATAATATGATTGAAAAATCACTTTATACACTTTTATGACCAGGCCCACCTAGATAATTTTGGAGGCCTGAGGCAAAAGTTATATTTTGGGGGAAGGGGGTGTTATTTGACGAGATACTTTCAATATAACTTGCGTTCATGAAGAAAACATGTTGCTTGTGAACTTTTTTATCCTTTGCTCTCAAGCTAAATATTGATAAGAAAAAATAGTTCTCTATGTGGCCATTAAAATATTTTGAAAATTTATATCCGATAAAATAATCCTCCTGTTATAAACCAAGTCAGGACACTGTTTTTTACAAGTCTTTACTCTCCACAACTTATTGTATTGCAGTACGACCCTGACTACGACCACTTTAAAAAAAGTAGGTTGAGTTGGAATGGTGAAGAAATATTTCTAACTAGCTGTTTGTAATCAAAACGTTTACACCGTAACTNAAAAGTAGGTTGAGTTGGAATGGTGAAGAAATATTTCTAACTAGCTGTTTGTAATCAAAACGTTTACACCGTAACAAAGTTGTTTCTAAATGTACCATACTAACGAAGTACCAAGTACGAAAAGTAACAGGCAGGCAGATGTAAACTAATCAGTATATTTATAATCTAGTGAAAATAATTTTTCGGCTATTAAAAAATCCAAAATAGGTTCATTGTAAAAAAATTTCCAAGCTAATATGTAATGTACCTATTAAAAATAACNAAAAGTAGGTTGAGTTGGAATGGTGAAGAAATATTTCTAACTAGCTGTTTGTAATCAAAACGTTTACACCGTAACTAAGTTGTTTCTAAATGTACCATACTAACGAAGTACCAAGTACGAAAAGTAACAAATCTAAAAATTTTTGTACTTGCAGGCAGATGTAAACTAATCAGTATATTTATAATCTAGTGAAAATAATTTTTCAGCTATTAAAAAATCCAAAATAGGTTCATTGTAAAAAAATTTCCAAGCTAATATGTAATGTACCTATTAAAAATAACNGCTATTAAAAAATCCAAAATAGGTTCATTGTAAAAAAATTTCCAAGCTAATATGTAATGTACCTATTAAAAATAACTGTATGTAACTATGCGATTTTTTGGTGGTGGCATATAACATTGATGTTTACTGCACACACNACCTATTAAAAATAACTGTATGTAACTATGCGATTTTTTGGTGGTGGCATATAACATTGATGTTTACTGCACACATATGTTTCAGGCTGGTGATTCTCTACAAGGCAGTGGACCGCAGGGTTCCGCCCGTTACCGCCTCGAGTTCTGCTTCTNATGTTTCAGGCTGGTGATTCTCTACAAGGCAGTGGACCGCAGGGTTCCGCCCGTTACCGCCTCGAGTTCTGCTTCTTCGTCGTCTTCTATGGTAGGAACTGTGTCCCCTACAGATTTCACTGAGGTTTTGCGGGCTCTCGTTTAGTTTCCGCCAGAATGAGCTGCGCCATGAGCGACAGTGCCCACATAATTCACTGAAGGAGGATAAACAAGTGTGTGATAGGTGTGGAGAAACTATAAATCGCAAGGATAATTACAAGAAACATTATAGATCATGCATGGGCAGTGTAAAACGGGCGGCATCAATACAATACAATGTACATTTTGTAATGCACCATTTACATGTGAAGGTGATGCGCAAAGGTACTAGGCAAGTTGTCGGCTTAACCGAGAAAAGAAGACTTACACTTGCAAGGATTGTTGAAGTTTTCACGAGGGTGAACTATCTGAGAGTACATGCTGCCAAATGCAATGGACCTCCCCTCACCAAGCGCCTGCGACTTGAACAACCCATAGTCGCAGTTCCTGCATCAAGGCCGCCAATCGTTACTGGTTCAGGGGGCATTGACGCATATAGGTTTACCGAGACATTGACACAGCATTCAGGTCGAATTTGAAAACGCATGTTGCCGAAAACAACACACTGCCACAACAAACGATATATGCACATACTTATCCAAGATTAAACAAAATTTAATGTGTCAACTATTATGAGAAGTACAAGAAAACGCGTAACTAAAATTACATTTGTGACTGGAATGTGATTACACTAAACCAACACCATTCGATGAGGGGTCAGATATAAGGGCCTTCAAGGCAAAGAATATTCCTGTATATGAGGTTAGCAATATTGCAGAAGCTGTGACAGATAGTATTGAGATAATATCTAATGAGGAACACGTGTACAAGGAAAGAGGTTCGGGCTGGACTTTGTCGAGTGACAATCAACTACAGCTTCGCATTTATAAATTGGTTCCCCTCCGAATCTCTTCATACATTGATTTGCCTGCCACCATAAAAACAAGCATGCAGTAATAAACCCACAGAATAGTGAGGACCATATGTGATTCAAGTGGGCGATTTTGGCACAGTATGTTGAAGGTACATATACCCAACGAGTAGATCACCTCTGCAAAGCCCTAGAAACCCAATTTGATTTTACAGGCCTTGAGTTCCCATCTATACTGCATCAAATTAAAATATTTGAAAGAACAACCCTGCTGTGTCAGTCAATGTGTACTCAATCACCAATGAGGAGAAGGTCATACCTTTACTAGTGGTAAAAGAAAAAATAATAAAATCACTTTGATCTGCTATGTNATCACCAATGAGGAGAAGGTCATACCTTTACTAGTGGTAAAAGAAAAAATAATAAAATCACTTTGATCTGCTATGTTTGACTACTAAGGAAAATGCTCCTTATAGCTATATCAAGAATTTTTCAAGACTGGTGCGATCACAGTTGACGACCTATGCTACAAACCAAATGACTATGGAGTTTAATTGAAAAGATTACATTTTGCGAACAATAGATTTTTCTTCTGTGTATGTAGAGAGATTTGGTTCCTCCTGGTGCAATACGAAGTGGGTAGAAAGCTGAAGAGCAAATTAAGTTGAATGAACTCGGGTGGTGGCCATCTTGGATGTAGCTGAAAATACAAAAAATTAATAAAATTACGAACAATTTTTAACTGTAGACAAAATAATTACGAATAGAAACATTACGGTAGTATGTTAAAATAATTTTTTGGCGGTTAAAGAAGTAAAACAGTTAAGTTTTTTAGTAGAGATACAAATACAGAGGCGAACTTCGAATCACAATAAGATTGGCAATATTAACATCGGCTCTTGTATATAAGTCCATCGATATTTATCTAGTGTCGTTTCATGTATTCACAAGCTTTCAGAATATAAATAACTAATACAAAATAGGTTTGCATTTTTTCGCCTTATGGATAAGTCAGCTTTTGGGCTGTAGTTAATATAAATTAAAACCTACTTTCTAAACGTATCGACCAAAGTGACTGTGGAAGAAACTGAGTTAGTAGACTTAATTTTAGTGAAAATAAACTGAATGCACACTGTCGGGCTCAACAGTCGTCATGTTTTGAGAAAATTAACTCATTTAATTGTAAGTGCACATTTTTTATGTGTTTTTCTGTTATTAAAAGATAAACATATTGCAACTTGTTGTGAGGTTTGAGAAAATTTAGGTTAATTTCTGTTAAATCTGAAATGTGTTTTACTTATAATAATTTCTGCGNATCACCAATGAGGAGAAGGTCATACCTTTACTAGTGGTAAAAGAAAAAATAATAAAATCACTTTGATCTGCTATGGTTGACTACTAAGGAAAATGCTCCTCATAGCTATATCAAGAATTTTTCAAGACTGGTGCGATCACAGTTGACGACCTATGCTACATACCAAATGACTATGGAGTTTAATTGAAAAGATTACATTTTGCGAACATTAGATTTTTCTTCTGTGTATGTAGAGAGATTTGGTTCCTCCTGGTGCAATACGAAGTGGGTGGAAAGCTGAAGAGCAAGTTAAGTTGAATGAACTCGGGTGGTGGCCATCTTGGATGTAGCTGAAAATACAAAAAATTAATAAAATTACGAACAATTTTTAACTGTAGACAAAATAATTACGAATAGAAACATTACGGTAGTATGTTAAAATAATTTTTTGGCGGTTAAAGAAGTAAAACAGTTAAGTTTTTTAGTAGAGATACAAATACAGAGGCGAACTTCGAATCACAATAAGATTGGCAATATTAACATCGGCTCTTGTATATAAGTCCATCGATATTTATCTAGTGTCGTTTCATGTATTCACAAGCTTTCAGAATATAAATAACTAATACAAAATAGGTTTGCATTTTTTCGCCTTATGGATAAGTCAGCTTTTGGGCTGTAGTTAATATAAATTAAAACCTACTTTCTAAACGTATCGACCAAAGTGACTGTGGAAGAAACTGAGTTAGTAGACTTAATTTTAGTGAAAATAAACTGAATGCAAACTGTCGGGCTCAACAGTCGTCATGTTTTGAGAAAATTAACTCATTTAATTGTAAGTGCACATTTTTTATGTGTTTTTCTGTTATTAAAAGATAAACATATTATTTGTTGTGAGGTTTGAGAAAATTTAGGTTAATTTCTGTTAAATCTGAAATGTGTTTTACTTATAATAATTTCTGCGNTTGTTGTGAGGTTTGAGAAAATTTAGGTTAATTTCTGTTAAATCTGAAATGTGTTTTACTTATAATAATTTCTGCGTAATTTTTCACATCCCTTCCTACAGTGTGTCATAAGTGGAGTAAATTTATGATTTATCGTACGTCTGTAGGCGATAGCCTGTTGCGTGGTGCGGTCTAGCTATTTCTATAGACATGGCGGTATAAAAGTTAAAACTTTGGTTTTCTCATCTTCGTCACTGTACGAGATGGAGATCTGCTTGATGGTGTACGTGTCCAACGAGCGAAAACCTTGGATGTTGCAAAACATTTAATACGATTTTGGTTATATATAAAAAAAAAATCAAGTTCCCATGCACACACCGAGTTTCACAAATTTTTTACAAAGTCATTTAAAACTTCTTCGAGGTCCATACTTATCGGGCACCTGTGTTCTGGGTTGGATTCCTCACCGGGTATTGCTTGCCAGTAAATTTCTTGAAAAGGAGCATCTTCCGCGAATACAGCTTGCGAGTAGACAGCTTGCTCGGGGATGTCATCTTCTACAGGGAGGGCATTTTCAACGGGGAGGGCATCTTCCATGGGGAGGGCGTCTTCAACAGGGACACCGTCTTCCATGGGTGCAAACGCCACGAGGGCTGCTCGACAGGCTTTGCACCAACCATTGCGTTGCGGCATGTCAGGAACCGAGGTGGTGCAGCCCTCGAAACACTCCTTGCTCAGGAGGCAGTCCCATATGTCTTCGACCTGCTGCAGGTAGACCGGCAAACACTTGAATACGGTCAAAATTTCGTAAGGGCAGTAGCCCAGGAGAAATTCCTTCGCAGGTATGGTAACTCGTCCCGTTTGTCCAAGGCACTAAGCGAGCGCACCCTTCCAAATGCCAAAATGGCCAAAAGGATTTTATGGGCCNCTCGTCCCGTTTGTCCAAGGCACTAAGCGAGCGCACCCTTCCAAATGCCAAAATGGCCAAAAGGATTTTATGGGCCCTCGGGCAAAACATCTACATTTCTAAGAGCGAGAAAAATGACTGATTTCCTGAGGGGGCTTGTAGTGCATCTTATGAAAAGTTTTTTAATGGAAAAAAAAATAGCCCGCCCTCGCAATTAAAGAATTTTCGGAACGAAGGTTTTCGAAAATACCCAAATAATTATCCAATGGGAAGCATTGGTGGAGAAATTAAATATATTGGAAGGGGGTGAGGGGGTGGGCAATTAGCCAATAATAATCAGGGGGGAGCAATTGGTTAACTAAATATATTTTAAGGGGGGAGTGGAAGGGGTCACTCATCTGTTGGGCGTGGTGCGACAGCACACGCAATGTAAAACAAGTGACAAACTAAAAAAACAAGATGGAGGTCGAACGAAGGTAAGAGACAAACTCCAGTAATTTATAAACAAATTACAAAAAAAAAAAAAAAAAAAAAAAACAAGATTGCGGACAGTGGCTGTGATGCCTACCTAGATGGTGGACTGCACCGACCAATATGGTGGACGGCAGAACTAACCAGTATGGCGGCTGCACCGACCAAAATGACGGAGGCCTGCCCTACCAAGATGCTGGAATGTGTATGGTTGAAGAGTGGTTTGGAAAACCTCCAGAAATTTAAATTAAAATTTTTTTTNCCTCCAGAAATTTAAATAAAAATTTTTTTTTATGATTTTAAAACAGTTTATAAATAATTTTGAATATTTTTAATTATAATTTTTTTATATATTTTAAAAACTTTAAAATTTTTTGGACTTTTGGAATTTTTTTGGGTTTTCAAGGTCAAAAGTCATTGAGCCAAGGTCAGGGCAAAGATCACCTCCTAAGTCCCCATAATCCCTCTACTAAAGAACTGAAATTAAATTTCCTTATTTAATTACAATAATTTTTATAATAATCTATAATACTCTATCCTATACTATATATTGCATTTCACTCGGTTACATTCCCCTGTAGAAACTATAAACTGTAGCTTTATTAAATTTTGATAATTTTTTATTTCTATTTTTTAGCCTGCAATNATTCCCCTGTAGAAACTATAAACTGTAGCTTTATTAAATTTTGATAATTTTTTATTTCTATTTTTTAGCCTGCAATTTTTTGTCCCACAACTGTGATGCTGTGACTTATTGTTGTTTGTGTTTCGCTCGTACTTTGTGCTGTTTACGTCTTGTTGCTACTGTATTATATGAAGTATTATATTGCTTGTATATACATTTGTCACGATAAATTATTTGTAACCTAAAAATGTTTCACCTATACAAATTCCTCTTCTTAGCTACTGACAACATTGAAAATTCGTCTCGTATTTGCAATTGGCTTTCTGTTTTTTTTTTTANAAATTCCTCTTCTTAGCTACTGACAACATTGAAAATTCGTCTCGTATTTGCAATTGGCTTTCTGTTTTTTTTTTTAAAGCAACGAATAAAATATTTACTTTTCCAGAAATTCCACAGTTTCACTTGACCGACATATGAATNAAATGCCTCTTCTTAGCTACTGACAACATTGAAAATTCGTCTCGTATTTGCAATTGGCTTTCTGTTTTTTTTTTTTTAAAGCAACGAATAAAATATTTACTTTTCCAGAAATTCCACAGTTTCACTTGACCGACATATGAATNTTTTTTTTTTTAAAGCAACGAATAAAATATTTACTTTTCCAGAAATTCCACAGTTTCACTTGACCGACATATGAATAAGTAATCAGACTCTTAGAAATGTTAATTATACAAGTGGCGGAAGAATACACAATGTGCATAGAAGTAGATATTAAACAGCGTTTTCAACAGGACCCAGTTTACCGTGGACACTATATAATAATGGGTTATTTATGATACGAAATACCGGTTTCTGAATATTACCTAACAGATACGTAAATTAGGTGATCTCTTATAATTCCATCATTATGGGCGCCACAAACTTTGATTAGTATCTGAAATCTCAATAGGAATGCTCCTTCACCCCTCAAGGCACCCAGTGACGAACACATTGCATACTCTGTCTCTGACACCAGATAGTAATTTGTTGTCACTCATTTGTTTTGGGGGTTTTATTAATATATTTAATTTAAAGCTCATTTAATGTGACATGTTCAGCAATAATTTTAAAATAGTTTTAAAATACGAAGTATGTACATTTGTTAAGTTATTAATCTGTAATTTATTTTAATATAAGTACAAGTTTCTAGGCCTTAAACTTTCTATTCATAATTTAAAACTCATATTTTGTATTAGGTTATACACCATCTTCCAATACATATAAGCATACTTCATATGTCTTTTAACTCTTCTTAAATAACAAATATTGACATTATGTAAATAAACATTTCAAATCAGTATAACGATCATATCATAGAATTAGAATGCCATTTCCTTGATGCACTTACTTCCAGTCATGAGTGTACTGTCAAAAGAGTATAAAGACGAAAGTATCATGGACATGTAACATNCTTGATGCACTTACTTCCAGTCATGAGTGTACTGTCAAAAGAGTATAAAGACGAAAGTATCATGGACATGTAACACGAAATCGGAAACAACCCACGTTGCAAGAGACAGTCGGCCGATTGTGGTTTTATTGTTGTCATTGGTAGATTACTGCTGGCCCAGAAAACTTATCAGTGTACACAACTGCCCCAGCTATGGTTAACTGCTAGCACCAGGACATTTGGCGTGCCACTTATGGCACGCTGATGGAATGTTGATGGAAATGAAACTGATGGGTTAGAGTAGGTAAACTACTAATGGCCCATAAATTACTTACTAACAGTATTCATAGCAATGGCTGCACATAACCTATACTTAATGCTGGTGAAAGTATGGGTAGCCATCTGTAGACCATTTGATGGCTGTGAAATGGTACATAGATGGACCGTTACTGGTGCGATTTGGCTTATTATGGACATTTTTATAACTCACACTCTTCGCAGATAGCTTCTTCAAAATACACACACACGTTTATGTGTATACGTGTCTAATATTATTATATATCACATGATGCAATGAGAAGATTATTTGTAAATATATAGTGACGGAAATATACACCGAAGAGTTGAAAAAACTGGTATAGGTGTGCAAATAACAGAGGTATGGAACCAATCAGGGTAACGCGATGCGGTCGGCAGCTAGATCGGTTACTGCTGCTACAATGGCAGGTTATGTATATTTAAGTGAGTTTGAACGTGGTGTTATAGTCGGCGCACGAGAGATGGGACATAGCATCTCCGAGGTAGCGATAACATTTGGATGTTCGCGTACGACCATTTCACGAGTGTACCGTGAATATCGGGAATCCGGTAAAACATCACATCTTCGACATCGCTGCGGCCGGAAAAAGATCGTGAAAGAACGGGACAAACGACGACTGACGAGAATCATTAAACGTGACAGACGTGCAACCCTTTCTCAAATTGGCGCAGATTGGATTTGTGGACTGCCCTGCAGGATTCATGGTGTGAATTGCCTCCTGCATACCTTCAGACATTAGTCGAGTCCATTACACGTCGTCTTGCGGCACTTATGCGTGCTCGAGGGGCCCTACACGATGTTAGGCATGCATACCAGATTTTTTGGCTCTTCAGTGTATATGGCTAAATGCTCTAAATATAGTACTAGGTGTGACTTCATGACTGGTATTGAATAATTTGACATATGTAATGTTTTACATGTTTGACTGTATATAATTATAATGAGAAGTTAAAAAAAAAAGCAATGTATAACCACCTTTAGAAAATTAACATTGAAGGGCTTTGTTGGTTCACATCACTAAAATATTAATATATGCCGAATGCATTTCAAAACAGATGAATGCTATCTAGCTGACATATATACTGCAAAAAATTACATTAAAGGCAATTTTTTGCATTAATATCACTTTTCAGATAGGATGTTTTCTCTCAACGGTGGTATTTTTTTTCGTTTATTTGCATCATTTCAAAAACTGATTTGTTCGCACGTTAAACTTTAAGGCTATGGAATAACTGGTGTAATTTATATTGATAAATTTTTTGTCACTAATTCAAGTTCGAATATATTCTAAATTAGTTCATCTAAATACAAGAGTACTCTTTGGTNGATAAATTTTTTGTCACTAATTCAAGTTCGAATATATTCTAAATTAGTTCATCTAAATACAAGAGTACTCTTTGGTGTAATGGTAAGCATGCTGGGTTGTCACTGCAAAGAGCGTAAGTTCGCCTCCCCATTCCCTCCTTCGGNGTCACTGCAAAGAGCGTAAGTTCGCCTCCCCATTCCCTCCTTCCGTTAGTATAATATTTTCATGTCGTGTAACGTGTTTAATAGTGAAGTATACAGAATTTAAAAACCAAGGAAAGTTGAGAATTATGCTAAAATAATTAATTTTAAGAGAAAGTGTTTGACATATGGTGGAAGCATGGCTGGACATTTGGTGGCTGTAAAGTGGTACATCGATGAGCCATTGCTGTTGTAAGCATATGGCTCATGCTTGGTTAATTTGTTTTCACCAATATTGGGCCAGTTATAGGCAGAGTATGGCTAATTAGTGGTACCACTTCAGAACCAGCAATGGTTCCGGAAGCATGCCAGCTGTAGGCCGGCTTGGCAACCGATTGTAAACCATTAATAGGCCATATGTGTTTTGCTACATGGGAAGAATTGAAGTTGTTATAAAAGTAACATGGTTGTTATCATAGCAACCTGTCTAATACCTGGTTGCACCATTAACAGGCCTAAACGAAGTTCCTAAGATCTTCGNTTAATAGGCCATATGTGTTTTGCTACATGGGAATTATTGAAGTTGTTATAAAAGTAACATGGTTGTTATCATAGCAACCTGTCTAATACCTGGTTGCACCATTAACCGGCCTAAACGAAGTTCCTAAGATCTTCGTTCAAACACGATCTTCAGTTGTATTCGAGTTTGAATGTACAAGTGTTGCACCATAGCGAACAGCCGAGTTCCGATTGTAGATCTCCTGATCCCGATTCGGAACTAGGATTGAGATGAAACACGGTTTGTGATTGGACATTATTTCTTAAGACTATAATTATATACTCTATGGGAAATTAAGTTGAATGGACAGCAAATTTCCCGTTTCAGTTGTTTTGTTTAATTGGAAACGCTTTGCACACACTTTTGTCGTTATTTTTAATACCAATATCATTGAAGAAGGTAGTGTACATAGAATTAGATTGTGCGATGTTTGATCTGTTTTAAGTAAAATAATCGNATGAAACACGGTTTGTGATTGGACATTATTTCTTAAGACTATAATTATATACTCTATGGGAAATTAAGTTGAATGGCCAGCAAATTTCCCGTTTCAGTTGTTTTGTTTAATTGGAAACGCTTTGCAGACACTTTTGTCGTTATTTTTAATACCAATATCATTGAAGAAGCTAGTGTACATAGAACTAGATTGTGCGATGTTTGATCTGTTTTAAGTAAAATAATCGTTGTACGAATTTTACTGAAAAATATTTAAGTGTGTATAATGTTATTTTGAATTCACCCCGAAAATTGAAGTTTCCGCTATCTGTTAAAACTATATTTGTCGGCTACGGTTGCTCTTTCGTGCGCATAAAAATTCGACGTGATATTTAGTTCGTGCGGAAAATTAGGACAGTTTATAATATTCTGAATGGCTTTTCCAGTTCTCCATTTTGTTTGCTCGGAGGGATAGACATGAATTTCGTTCTCTCTTTACAAAACATTAATACCGTATTTAATTAAATAAATGCATTGTATTTTAAGCGTTTGAAAAATGTCTCAGTTTACGTTTTACAAAGTAAAAAAAAAACTACTGAATCCATTTTTAAACCATCGAAATATTATTAAGTATATTTCTATTAAATAAATATATTTAACATTACTTTTATTTTAACATAACCTATACTCAATATACTTTTATTCTTCTCTGTTCACTTTATAAACACTTAAAATGTATTTTTATGTGCCAAACAGAGCTTAAATAACAAACGTTTATGCCACGGTTCAAATAGATCACCCACAAATATGCTGAACCAGGATCAAATCTGTATTTATCGGTATAGATCATTGCTGAACCACAATGGTGCAACCAGGCATAAGTGTAACAAACTTAAAAACAAATCATAAAAATTGTTATTACATTAAGCATTGCACCTCTATTATGATGTTAAAAATTCCTGACATTATTCTTCATTCACTACATAAACAAAACTATAATTTCACTAGCGATGCAGCTAAAGTCATTACTTATTTTCATTGTGTGGGTTTAAAAGTTCTAGTTACAATGCGAATTAATTCCAGGGATATTTTCTGTCGGGCCGTTGCTAAACATGCTCATAGGAATTTTTCTCTCCCTGCCTGGAAACATTTGAAAGTAATTATTTACATACTTCAATTATTTCTCAGATCCTGAGTGTTACAAAATTAACAAAGTTTGTACTTTTATTCCACGAACAGGTACCTCACCGCCCTCGCATACACTAAAACAAACATATTCAGAGTATGAAAGATCTTGGANTTTATTCCACGAACAGGTACCTCACCGCCCTCGCATACACTAAAACAAACATATTCAGAGTATGAAAGATCTTGGGAGTAAATTGCTGATTTTCGTAGAGTAAAATATGTCTCTATTGACAACCGTTTATGGCATAAAGATTCCGCGTTAACTGGCAAAGGACTTAGGGCTTCTTAAGGAGATGATAACAACAGATTTTTCATAAATACATGTCCGGTAAAGCAAGCGCTCATTATGAAGAATGTGCCGCACGATAACCGGCAGCTTGCGGCAAACGTTGATTGTAACTGTTGCAGGAGTTACAGCAGTCATGCAGGTCTTGTCAACATTTTGTGATTATACTGTGCGCGGACATCCCTAGAGACTGCTGATAAGTATTCCTTTTATAGCCTACTTTTCGTAGGAAGATAGGTTTATGCAATCACCCGAATGTCGGTCTGGAATATATGTTCCCCCTAATAAATTTTAGAACCCGACATCCGAATTTTACCAAACTACGTCCACATATAGTGTTTTAGTAACAACATTGGACTTGTATAGTTTTCGATCAAGCCAGGCACTTATTTTAAAAATGGTGGCCATTAAAAATGTTGCACTATGTTATATTTCGCGTACTATCTAACCGATTTGAACCAAATTTGGGAAGTTGATAGTGCTTGACATGAGCACTGAATTCGAAAAAGCAATCATTTTATTGGTCCGCAATTATGAAAGATATTGCAAATTCAATAATTAAAGAGTTTCCATTATACCACAAGAACCATTTAACCGTTTGAAATATAATTTGATATGTTGACAGTGTATGATGTAAGCATTGAGTTCAGAAACAGGAAATCTTATTACTCCGCCGTTTTGGAAAATAGCGCAAATTGACAAAAATTAATATTTTAAAAATGATGGACACACAAACATCATAGACTACCTATGAAACCATGTAACCGATTCCAACTTAACTTTGTATGCTGGTAGTATCAACGCAAGCATTAAATAAGCTTATATATAAACGAATTTTTCAGGCATTTTAGAAGATAGTACTACATGAAAGATTGAGGTTTGGTGTTCTATCTCAGGATACCTATCATATTCAGGCTATTAGTTATACTTTTGTAGTAAATCTACATTTTTGTGACTTAAATATATAGTCACATATTTTGAAAATAACAGCCATATAAATATTTTAACGGAATTCACCATGTAGTATTATCTATGACAAACTTAAAATATGCCAATACACTAATGATAACTGCACCACTTGAGGAACTTGAGTTTTTATGTTATATGTCCGTAACCAACCAACTGATTTCCACCAAACTTTGCACATAAGTATTGCAGCAAAAGGCCATGTTTTAAGTGTGTCGAGCTTTATTAACAGTATGGCTGTCATATAAATCATTTAGACAAGTTTGTCATATCTATTAAACAATTTAATCGCTACCAGTTAAACTTGGTATGCTGAGAGTATCGATTAGAATTATCAAAAAAGGCTTACAGGAATCATGTTTGCCGCCTTTTTGTAAGACAGTGCCAGGTGATAAATTGCAACATTTATACTACAATTTCGGGAAGCAATCAACTAATTACCCTCAAAATTTTCTCACAACTAGTACAATATTGGAGCACGTTAACTTATATAATTCAAGTACGTCAGACATCATTTTTNTCAAAATTTTCTCACAACTAGTACAATATTGGAGCACGTTAACTTATATAATTCAAGTACGTCAGACATCATTTTTTCAAAATGGTGTAACGTAATTCATTGAAATCAGTTTATCACATATTTTTAATAATTTTACAAATTCCAAACAAGTTTTTTATACTGACAGTATCTACCAGAAGCATCACGTATGCCTTACACTGGGCTTGTTTTGGCTTCTTTGTGCCAAATGAGAAACTAAAGCTTTTATGGCGTGTCTCAACAAGTCAACGTATTTATACCCAACTCTGCACACGTGCTACTGTAGGCCACGTAAACTTACATGATTTAAGTAATTCACAAACTTGTTTTCAAAATGACGTTTCTGTAGATATANCAAAATTTTCTCACAACTAGTACAATATTGGAGCACGTTAACTTATATAATTCAAGTACGTCAGACATCATTTTTCAAAATGGTGTAACGTAATTCATTGAAATCAGTTTATCACATATTTTTAATAATTTTACAAATTCCAAACAAGTTTTTTATACTGACAGTATCTACCAGAAGCATCACGTATGCCTTACACTGGGCTTGTTTTGGCTTCTTTGTACGATAGNACGTATGCCTTACACTGGGCTTGTTTTGGCTTCTTTGTACGATTGTGCCAAATGAGAAACTAAAGCTTTTATGGCGTGTCTCAACAAGTCAACGTATTTATACCCAACTCTGCACACGTGCTACTGTAGGCCACGTAAACTTACATGATTTAAGTAATTCACAAACTTGTTTTCAAAATGACGTTTCTGTAGATATTTGAAGTTTCTAAACCCAGTCTACCAAAACTTTAGACTGATTACTTCCGAATTTGATGCTCCTAATGCTACTTCTGTAATGTAGTTGGCTGCACGCCAGCAACTCACGGTGTTAGGCGTTCTGTTTTCGAGTCCCAGGTAAGGCACGTGTGTGTTTTTAACTGTCTCATTAGTATTGCATTTATTTCTGGTTGCATCTCTGATGACATCACCACCAATGGAACAATACTACCCAAATGCCATCTAACTTTTCAAAACCCTCAAAATTATTAGGATCCATGTAAAGGAACGTAATTAGACTCATTAGACATATCGATAGCTTCTTGTTAGTAGTACAGACATTTAAGCTTTTTGCTCCCTCATCGCGTGGAGCGTTTTTATGTTCATATGCAATTTTAGAAAACATTTCCGTAAAATTACGGGAAAATTGCATTAAAAATTTTTTCAGAAAACGTTGTAAATTTACAGGCACTTAGATTTTTAAATAACAGAATTTTGGTAAATTAAAAAAAAAAAAAAAACGTTTCGCGAGTTTACGAACCCTCTCCGTAAGTTAGCTGTAAGGTTTTGATTGTTTACATCTTAAAAATGAAGTTTACGGAAAAACAAACTTAGTTTTCTTGAAGTGGGTGTTTACTAACGTATAAAAAGAGAAGTTTTATATATTCGATAGTTTTTCTTTGGAGCGGGATATAAGCACGAGCTGAAAAATCATTATGCCTCATCTCTTACCAATGTGGTACCACATACCACCACATATCAATCAAAAACACTAAAGTATGGCACTTCTTCAGTGTGTAGTGATGCGCGTGTGCTTGTAGAGCTGCTAAGGCTTGCAAGAGAGTCGGCCTGCGCTTTGATGCTTTCAATAATACGTTCAAATGGCCCAATTACCCTAACTGCAGCATGAAACATACTTGTCTAGATACAGTGACGAAGAAAGCTTCGTGTAACCTCGACGTTGCTCGTACTCGAATCCCGAATCTTTTGGAAATACGGAAAAGTTCCCTATTTCGTATGTACAGAGCTCAATTCGGAATAGTCATGCATGTATCTAACGTAAGGTCTTTTCACGGTTTATACACACTTTTTGATTCAAACCTTTGAAAAATCTCNTAGTCATGCATGTATCTAACGTAAGGTCTTTTCACGGTTTATACACACTTTTTGATTCAAACCTTTGAAAAATCTCGCCAAGTATGACGCGTTAGTTTCATTCCTAAATATGTAATTTACCACTGTATTTTAATAACTTTCAAGTGTAAAATATTTTATTTTTGCCTTTATGTTTTCTATAAATTACGATATTTCATTTTAAAATTTTGAATATCCATAAGTTACTAATAACTAATGAGCTACATGAGTGCCAATAAATTTAANTAGTCATGCATGTATCTAACGTAAGGTCTTTTCACGGTTTATACACACTTTTTGATTCAAACCTTTGAAAAATCTTGCCAAGTATGACGCGTTAGTTTCATTCCTAAATATGTAATTTACCACTGTATTTTAATAACTTTCAAGTGTAAAATATTTTATTTTTGCCTTTATGTTTTCTATAAATTATGNTGCCAAGTATGACGCGTTAGTTTCATTCCTAAATATGTAATTTACCACTGTATTTTAATAACTTTCAAGTGTAAAATATTTTATTTTTGCCTTTATGTTTTCTATAAATTATGATATTTCATTTTAAAATTTTGAATATCCATAAGTTACTAATAACTAATGAGCTACATGAGTGCCAATAAATTTAAGTGAATTTCTTAAAAGCTTAGATGGTAGGAAGGCGTTGAAGTTTCATTGACAGCAATATCATTAGAGGTGAAACCAGACACATGAGAAACAGTACTAAGCCAATTAAAATACACGAGTGATTTACCTGGGATTCGAATTCAGAAAAACACGTAAAATGAAGCCAGCGCGCAATCAACTGCATCACGGAGGTAGGATTCGGGCATCAACTTCGGATGCAGTATAATGTTTTGGATAATAGCGTTCACTAACCTGAAATATTTTCACTTCCATCATTTTGAAAATAAGTGTCTGAGCGACAAAAAACATATAAGTTTACATGGCAACATAACGCTACTTGTGCGAAAAATTTAAAGGAATTCGGTTGATAAAGCTCTGAGATGTGGAAAAATACTTCATTGAGGCTCTCTTACAAAATTTCCTGAAAAGAGGCTCTGTACACCACGTTTCTAATAGATACTGTCAACATCAAATATTTAATTGAATTTGTTAAATTTTTAAATAGATATGCCTTGCATATAAAATAATTTATATGGCCCCCATTTTGAAAATCATTGTCTGAGGCGACTTAAATAATGTAACTTTACATGGCCTTATGTAGGTGTGCATAATTTGGTTGCAACTAGATTCAGTGTTCTGGAAATATGACAAAATGTTTCATTTACTCACCCGATCCTATTTTGCAAAAATATAAAAAAAAAAATGCGAAACAGGATCTTTGTATGTATAAATAATGTTTCTAATTAATACTGTTTACATACAAAATCTGGTTGAATTTCGTTTAAAAGTTTCAGAGATATAACCAGTTAATCTTAATTTTATATACAAACCCCATTAAAATATTCCTGCCACACATTACACATGTTAATTTACATACCCTACTGTGGCAATAATTGCGTGAAATTTTGTTATGTAACGGTTGATTTATCCTCGATAAATGCATAAAACCTACATTGTTCATGTGACGATATTCAAAATACAGAACAAATAGTTTATATCTTAGTACATTCGATTATTGTCATAGAAACATTATGCAAAGTTAAATTTAAACATGTTACATTGTTTCGTAAATAAAACACATTACGGTTAAATGTAGGAATAGGCACCATTCGGAAAATAAGATAATAACACACTTCAAACATATAAATTGATATTGCCTATTACAGTAAAACTTCGTCGCCAAATTGGACATAAATCGGTTTATTGCTTTCCGAAAAAAGACAAAAACTGTATTATTTAATGTGGTGATAATCTTTCAATATGTCGGAGAAGTAAGGCTTTGCACAGGAAATTTTGTTAGATATAATTAATACTATGACCGCAAAAAGTTAAGCTAAAATTTATTTTGTAGTTTCTAGATAAATAATTTTAAGCTAAAAATTTTATATGGCCACCATTTTGAAAAGTGTGGGTCTAGCCCTCTCAAAGTTTATCAGTTTACATGGCATGCCATAGTGCTACTTGTTTGCCAAACTCGGTAAATATGTGCATATTTATTCTCGAGATATTGCAGAAAAACATTTTTTAATTCATGTAGCGTTATCTTACAAAACTACGGAAAAAAGTGTTTTTTTCCTTATATGATGCTTGTAATAGATACTGCCAGAGTACCAAATTTGATTGAAATTGGTCAAACGGTATGGCAGTTAAACCAAATAAACAAAAATACTTGTACGGCCGCCATTTTAACTGCCTAGTTAAAATAAATTACTTGAATTTACCTTGCCTATCACAGTATTACTTACGTCCCAAATTTTGGCAAATTTGGTAAAATAGTTTTCGAGATATATCGTAAATGCTTTATTTTTTCATGCGGCGATACCTTATAAAATGGCGGAGAAACTACAATTTTACCTCTGAATTCAGCGCTGACATCTGGCGCTGTCAGCTTACAAAATGTGGTTTAAATCGTTTGAATAGTTTCCAACATATAACACATCTCCTAAAAAAAATTTAATAACCACCATTTTGAAAGTAAGTGCCCGGCGTGGTTGCAAACTGTAAAAGTCAAATTTACTTACTTAGTACTATATGTGTACCGAGTTTTGTAAAATTTGTTTAACGCGTTCAAAAATTGAAAAAGAGGGACACGCACACAAATTATTTATACATATATATAAATTAATAATATTTATATTTATATATGCATTATTTGACGATGTGCGGAAATTGATTCACTATGGAAACTGTGTGACATCGTTTTGCTAGCTTCACATTTTTATTCCCCGGGAAGCAGAACATGTACATTTATTTATTTCATATCATATACTCGTAAACCAGCTGTGTTAACAACATCATAATGACCGTAGGAACCACTGTAACAAGATTATAACGTGACAGATTTTTCAGTTGGAAGAAAAGTTACCTCAAAAGGTGTTCATGAGGCTAAAACATTCTACATACATGTTTAGCTTTTTATTTATCTTTTCTTTGTAATAAGAAATAATAGCCGGAAATGTATGACATGGAGTAAACCGACATTTCAAAAAAGAGTAAAACGAATTTCAGGAATCTTAAATACCATATATATGATATATATATATATATATTTTTTTTTTAGTACAAATATCAAAGTGGAGTGGAGTGGCAACAGTTATAAGTTAAAAACTCTTATTGCAGGTGAATAAAGGGTCAAATTTCAAACAAGTTTTAACATGTAGCTCCTGTAACTTCGATGAACACTTTAGCTGAAACAAAACATTGTGTTAAAGTAACATTTAACATTTATACAAATCAAGATTTTGACAAAAATTGTTATATTTGGTTAAAAAAACACAATGATTGTTGTTTTTCATATCATTGGGTATTTTTATGAAGTTATCAACAATTTTGTATCACTAAATTATAACGTATCCTCAAAAACTAGAAAACAATTGTGTTTCTCAAAATATAACTATAATAATCTAAATGAAAATATATTTTATTGTGACGTCCTAAAGTACGATACTAAATGTCAAAAGCAAGGATTTTTTAAATACTTGATAACTAAAATCAAAACCTATTCTCACCCATCCAAAAACAGATAATTTTATTCAAAATATCTAAATATTGAAATAAGCAGTATCATTTGCTTTCATTCAACTGCCAATGAATCCTTTGCAGTTATTTGACCTTATTATCTCACGTAATGGAGGTGACGATGGGCTCTGGTGTACGCCGATATACGTTGAAATACTTCACGTTCCCGTTCAGCTATTCAATCTCAAAAATCAAACATTTATGTTGAAATAAAGTGATTAATTTGTAGGCATCTTGAGGAATACACAGAAAATTCGTATTAACAATTGGTTATCATGTATATTAAATTAACATATCCACACAGATACGTTTAATTCCACATAATCTTGGTTGTGAATATTTCTTCTGATATTTTCTACTCTTTTCAAATCCACGATAATTTGGCTTTTTTGCATATATATTTTATATGCCGTAGAGCAATTACATAATAGTTTAAAAGTGTCACATTTTTTTCTTTCATTAAACATGTCACTTTGGTCGCAAATATACGTAGTGCATGAAGTAACTATGAGGTACTCTTTCACCTCCTAATTTAAACACATTAATTTTTCATTTAATAAAATTAAATACCTAGACATACACCAATATGCCACATTAACATTAAAAATATTGAAATTTAAAGTTTGTTATTGGAATTATGTTTACATTTTATTTGACTGAGTCAAAATAAATTGTAATTTTTCTCATAGAAACCATTATCCCTATTGTAATGTATATAGAATGAATACTGAATTTAAATTATTCTATAATTTATTTAATATTTCTCGGTGTTATAAGTTTTGAAATTTTCCACTAATATTCTTCATATCTATAAAAATAAAATAAAAGAATAATTGCATATCTGTTAAAAACAAAAATTACTACAAAAATAATTTTGAGAAATGTATGAATGGACGCATGAAAATTAAATATAATTTTAATCTGAAAGACAACAAANCCACTAATATTCTTCATATCTATAAAAATAAAATAAAAGAATAATTGCATATCTGTTAAAAACAAAAATTACTACAGAAATAATTTTGAGAAATGTATGAATGGACGCATGAAAATTAAATATAATTTTAATCTGAAAGACAACAAAAAGTGTTCATTTTCTTACGAGAGGATGGCTGTTTGCGACATTCTTTGAGTGAAGATGGTCGCAGGATCCCAAACTACCCTTTTCTGAAGAGGAAGAGAACCGGAAAGAGCAAGTGTTCACGCCTCATTTTGGTGGCTCCTGTTCGATCCCGAAGCCCGTCATCAGACATCAACAATCCAGATAAGACATTACAGTTACTTAATATTCATTAAAAAATCTTACTTTCCCGTCGCCTCTATCACCACGTTACCAGAGTGTAGACACATAAATTTATTCAATGCCTGAAGAACTAATAGTATCACAAGAGCATATTTTTTTTTGTTCAGTTGTGTCTAAACACGTGCTGCGATTAATCCTATTTTTTTCATTCGTACCTTCAACATTAAATTTGGCCCTGGTTACATTTAGAAAAATTCGTATTTGTTATGTACCGCATTTTTAAATTGTCCATTATTTTTCATATGACTGAATTAATTTTCGTTTAGCTGGAATTATATATGAATCGCTGACCCTGCGTCAAAGTTTGGTCATTTAAATTATATTTGTTCGATTCCTTTAGTGAGTATGTCACACTATTACACAACTTTAGAAAGAAATATAAGTATAGAAACAAGAAAACGTATCACTTATGATCTTGAAAATATTTTTTTTTTTCACAGACACATTTAAAATTTACCTAAATAGTAAAACGAAATAAATAAACTTTCTTATGGTCAATGATTTACTCATCTAAAATATTTAATAAAAAATCTCGTCTCGTGCTTAAACAAATATTGCCACGAAAATTTACGCATAAAGAAATAAACTTGGGAAATGTTATACCTTAAACGTATATTGATGAAAACAAAAGAAGAAGTATTATAGTCCCTTTTCTCTCACTTTATATTTTTCTGAAGTCTTGCGTCTTTTCGCAATACATAAATAAATACTACAATATTAATTCCATATTTTAGAGGGGCAAAATAAAACGTTGCGAGTGCGGCAGTTGAAAGCATGTAATTCGTAATAGCACGGAAATTTCTTACGAGCATTCAAAATTGTGAGGGCATTGTCCACCAACCACTATAAAAAGAGGAAGGACGTTGCTTTCTCCAGAAATTTGTCTAAGGAACACGAACATAAATAATATGCATGCCTCAAACGCAGTATTCGACATTGTTGTTCGCGAACCAATTTCGCTTGTGGTAGCAGGACGCGGTCGAATGTAGCTGAGGTCACGAGTGCCAGAGTTAACGGCAAGAAGGAAGGACGCCAATGGAAACGGCAGACGACTTTATACTGTAAGCATGGGACAGTTTTTATGTTTGTTATATGGGGCCGGTTATTCCTGTGTTAATGGAATACGTAGTTACCACACCTCCCGCTCGAAGTCCGTAAAATAGCTACGTGTGATAAGGCAAGGAAAAAAAAGGAGCTATAAAAAGAACATTGAAATGCACGAAAAAGCCTTATTCATATGCAAGTGCCTTTAAGTTAATCAATAAAACACTTGAATTTTTACGTCCTCCTTCCTATGAAGATTTGGAGGACCGAATCACAAAGGGAGCTTGGTTTTCAGAATTTTGTAATATTGATACTTACTGTCGAATAATTAGAGGTGTTATGTGCCTTTTCTTGTTCTTCACGGCTTCCTTCTATAAAGAAGGCCGCGCTCCTATTCTTAATGTACGTTGCGGAGACACGAAAGGCTTGGTCGCTCCTTTCCTCACCCTCACGGAAGGAACGACTTGTCTCGTCCTTTTTGCGAGGAAGGCCGATCGTGAAACATGCACCTTAGTGACGTCACCAAAACGTCATAGTTAACAGCCAATAGGAAGAAGTGCGATATTATGTGTACCGTACGTATTGTTTGGATCTAAAAAATGGCATCAGGTGGAAAGTTAGAGCGTTTTTCAAATAATAAACGAAGCATTTTATCTGGGCTCGTTCGTACTTATGCTAATGTTATTGAAAATAAGAAAACTAATTACAGTAACCTGACTGCCAAAAAAAAAAAAAAAGGATGGGTCTAAATAGAATGCCAATTAAATTCGCATCCTGACGTTACCAAAGTAAGAAAGTATTGCATTTAAGTTCATTTGTTTGATACGCAGTATCATCTGTAATGTAAATATAAACCATTACAGACAATGGTAAACAGTGTATTGCTTGTACTTTTGTGTGTTACGGAAACGTTTCATGTTCTATTAACCGTAATTGTATGATCCTATATATTTATACGGGAGAATAACAGCTGTTTGCATGTTCATACCCCACAGCAAGGTTAGATCGGTCATTTAAAGCGAATGGTTTGCAATAAAATCAGAAAGTAAGCAAATTGCAGCCACATTTTACAACCGAAATACACCTGAATGTCAAACACAACCTCAGTGTGTTGGCATAAACAACCTAGAAATAATGAGAGAATATGTATTATTGCAATGCTGACATGTTCATTATGAATTAAATGAAAGTAATTTGACAGGATCCTTTGAGTTGAATGTATACAATTAGGCACACTGAAATAAGTCAGTTTCATCATGTAAGAAATCTTAGATGCATGCAAAATGTTATCATGTATATTGTACATTACAATGTACTTTATTATTTGTGTACTATTCTATTAAGGACATACTTGCCATATGTTTTCTAAAGCTGGGGCTACAATTGATTTAGCACAGAAAATAGCAAACAGACAAAGTAGAATGTGTGTGTTATAAAACTCGCTATAAACATGATTTAGGGAGTTCCGTGTAAGTTCCACTTTGTGATCATTGAAACTAAGTTATGTATTGATAGTGTGTTGTCAGCCCTTCCTGTAGTGCCACTGCACTCCAAATTATTATATGTAATAACTGTTTTCAAGTAATGTACTATTCGTTACAATTTGCAGCTTACCACTGCCCAGCTGAAGAAATGCTGGGACATTGAGAAAATCAAGCGGAAGAAAACCCTTGTTCTTGCCACAAGACAGCGAATGGCCGCTGGAGGAGGACCTTTTGTAAAAGATTCTGTTACAGAACCAGAGCAGGAAATNTTGCCACAAGACAGCGAATGGCCGCTGGAGGAGGACCTTTTGTAAAAGATTCTGTTACAGAACCAGAGCAGGAAAAAGCTTTGGGCGGTGTACTACATTGCGTGGATGATGCGGTAGACAGTGACATAATAGTTTGTACAGAAGGTGCCACTTGTGTTGAAACTGTTATACCACAGTCAAGCGAGGAAGACAGCATCTCTAATGCCTATTATGATGTATTTACTTCTGACAAATTGCTGGTAGTGAGTGCACCAGAAGAAGCCACCAACACCTGTATCTGGCCAGCGGACTAGGCAAAGCTGTAGACATACGCCAACCATAGATGTGGAGTTGGAATGTAGTGCTTCAAATCTTGAGCGTTCAGACTGACGTGCACGAAAAGTCCTAGCAATGCAACAGGCTGAAAACAGGCTTTGAACGAGGGCAAACAAGGCATTGGCAGAGGCTGAAGGACAGCGTCTTGCCAATGAACAAGCAGAGGCAGCTTGGGCAGTGCAAAGTGAGGAACGGGCAGTGCAACGTGAGGAACGAGCAGTTCGATGCGGATTGCGAGCAGAAGAGCGCAGAGAAGTGTTTCATGCGCAGTAGATGCGACATGCTGACGAACTGCACGAGCTGCGCAAAAAGCTTCTTACAGAAGCAAATGATGGTGCATTGTAAAAACAACTTTTGAAGTTGTTTTAATGATTCAACATTGTGTGCATACTTGTGACATGGTAATAGGCCTCCTGGGGAACTCGCCATGTAAAATAATGAGCAGCGCATTGAGTGCTGTACCTCCAGATGTTTACCACCAGTGGTAGATCTCTAAGGTGATGTGGAAACTGGCACAGAATGGATAACCGCAATCAGGTAACTGCTTTCTTGTGTCTTTTTAGCTATTAAATGTGGATGACAGCAAATTAACAAGCACTTAGCATTCTATACATATATATTGATTTTACTGTATAATTATATAGATACCATATGAGCCATCACAGCTCAGGTGACATGGGGCAGGTCAATACACACATAACATAGTTAACGATAAATGAAACCATACACAAAAAAAATACAACTGTTTCCAACAAAATAATCCAATAAATAAAAAATTTACAAAAACAAGTGCGTGTAACCAATTGTAACCCTAATTCAATGAAACATAAATTATTTTTAAAGCCAAAATACACATGCATAGTTTTGTATTTAGTATTAAGTACATTTACACACACACAGACATTTACAAAATTTTTCTACATTTTCCTAAACTTAAGACATTCGTGTAAACTATTTAAATTAAAACAGATGAATACACACATTTGAAATACGCTACAACATTAAAAATTCATATATACCCTGCTGCAGTTATGTTTCCTTTTTTTTTTGTTACACAAACAGTTCGTGAAAGTTATATTTCAATATTTTTTTAAAGACTGCCGTATTAATTAATTGGGTAATTGAGGATGGTACACAATTAAAAAGAAGAGTACCTATATGGACTGCTCTTTACAATCTGTGCTGTGTTATGTAATTTTATTTGAATTTCTAGTGATATGGTTATGAATTTCTAGCAAGTGTTTTTCTACAATTTCATTTTACAATTCNTTGCCACAAGACAGCGAATGGCCGCTGGAGGAGGACCTTTTGTAAAAGATTCTGTTACAGAACCAGAGCAGGAAATAGCTTTGGGCGGTGTACTACATTGCGTGGATGATGCGGTAGACAGTGACATAATAGTTTGTACAGAAGGTGCCACTTGTGTTGAAACTGTTATACCACAGTCAAGCGAGGAAGACAGCATCTCTAATGCCTATTGTGATGTATTTACTTCTGACAAATTGCTGGTAGTGAGTGCACCAGAAGAAGCCACCAACACCTGTATCTGGCCAGCGGACTAGGCAAAGCTGTAGACATACGCCAACCATAGATGTGGAGTTGGAATGTAGTGCTTCAAATCTTGAGCGTTCAGACTGACGTGCACGAAAAGTCCTAGCAATGCAACAGGCTGAAAACAGGCTTTGAACGAGGGCAAACAAGGCATTGGCAGAGGCTGAAGGACAGCGTCTTGCCAATGAACAAGCAGAGGCAGCTCGGGCAGTGCAAAGTGAGGAACGGGCAGTGCAACGTGAGGAACGAGCAGTTCGATGCGGATTGCGAGCAGAAGAGCGCAGAGAAGTGTTTCATGCGCAGTAGATGCGACATGCTGACGAACTGCACGAGCTGCGCAAAAAGCTTCTTACAGAAGCAAATGATGGTGCATTGTAAAAACAACTTTTGAAGTTGTTTTAATGATTCAACATTGTGTGCATACTTGTGACATGGTAATAGGCCTCCTGGGGAACTCGCCATGTAAAATAATGAGCAGCGCATTGAGTGCTGTACCTCCAGATGTTTACCACCAGTGGTAGATCTCTAAGGTGATGTGGAAACTGGCACAGGATGGATAACCGCAATCAGGTAACTGCTTTCTTGTGTCTTTTTAGCTATTAAATGTGGATGACAGCAAATTAACAAGCACTTTGCATTCTATACATATATATTTATTTTACTGTATAATTATATAGATACCATATGAGCCATCACAGCTCAGGTGACATGGGGCAGGTCAATACACACATAACATAGTTAACGATAAATGAAACCATACACAAAAAAAATACAACTGTTTCCAACAAAATAATCCAATAAATAAAAAATTTACAAAAACAAGTGCGTGTAACCAATTGTAACCCTAATTCAATGAAACATAAATTATTTTTAAAGCCAAAATACACATGCATAGTTTTGTATTTAGTATTAAGTACATTTATACACACACAGACATTTACAAAAATTTTCTACATTTTCCTAAACTTAAGACATTCGTGTAAACTATTTAAATTAAAACAGATGAACACACACATTTGAAATACGCTACAACATTAAAAATTCATATATACCCTGCTGCAGTTATGTTTCCTTTTTTTTTGTTACACAAACAGTTCGTGAAAGTTATATTTCAATATTTTTTTAAAGACTGCCGTATTAATTAATTGGGTAATTGAGGATGGTACACAATTAAAAAGAAGAGTACCTATATGGACTGCTCTTTACAATCTGTGCCGTGTTATCTAATTTTATTTGAATTTCTAGTGATATGGTTATGAATTTCTAGCAAGTGTTTTTCTACAATTTCATTTTACAATTCNTAATTTTATTTGAATTTCTAGTGATATGGTTATGAATTTCTAGCAAGTGTTTTTCTACAATTTCATTTTACAATTCACAACTTACAAAATTTTGACTTGATTGCGTGTAACATTGCCAATACTGTTCTAATATTAACTATGTCAAGCAGGTGTTAAATACCATAAAATGTTACAGTAGAAATTGTTTATTTTAGTAATTTCTTATTCGTCCATGAAGTAAAATATGGTACATTATTATAAAGAAATCAACCAGAACTTAAAGCTTTTTAAATGAGTACAATAGACAAATATGTCATTACAGTAAATTACATTTAACAATATAAGCAAAGTACAATGCATCTAAAATGAATACCATTAACTCATTCAATATAAATATATAGTATATAGGTGATGCTTCAAATTCACATTCAATTAATATGCTTAATACATCTCTTCATTATGTAGTTACGTAAGTACCTTAAATCTCATATGGTATTAAGTGAATACAATAACTGTTCAGATAATACAGATAAATTATTAAATTACAATAACACAAAACAAATCCTATCTCTATAAAGTGAGACTTTTCAATATGGAATAATAATATAAAACAATACAATACAGTAACACACAACACTCAAAATATAACCTAGGATTATTAAGTGATTGAATGGTTGTCAGCGCTGAGGTAAGGGAAGTTGGTTACATTGTCATAGTTTTATATTACCCTAGCATAAGTGGATGCTGTATATAATAATACAAAGGAGAGTGAGAGTCATTAACCTCTCCGCATGGTTTTTAAGTGCTATGGCTGTCGTACAATGTTCTGTGTATTACAAACAATACCTGACACTAGTGCTGACACAATGCACCTTCTTCAGTAATCTGCAAAGATAACATATAGGATTCTTGAACATACCGCTTTCAACCAACTACCTGTAAGCACACATGTAAACAGCTATTTCAAACTACTGTAGTGTATGTATCCCGGTGCTATATATATAAACCCCTATTATAACGGGCTAAATGGGGCTGAAGATTGTCCGTTTTAACGAAAGTCTTGCTTATAAGAAAGTAGTTCGGAAAGGTTGCATTTACATCAATGAAACAAACAAAGTGGATGTAAAACGTGTTTATTATACATGGTAAATGCATATACAGTAATACAAAAACAATCTTATGATGTTTGCAACTTAAAAACACTATTTAATATTAAAAAACTACACTGCATTCATAAATGATAAATTTGATGAAAATATTACTATATGCGCTGTGCCTGACGTCAACATCATAATGCGTGGATTTGTAGACACTGTCGTTCAATCTCCATATGTATAATACATAACAAGATGACGATTTTCACATGATCTACCACACTAAAACCGTTCTTTGAAAACATATACATACATAATCCAAAAAAGGTCTTAAATAAACTACTATAACAAATTAATGCAACAACTATGATCAATAGTTTTGAAAGGCTATTCTTAAAATGTTTTCTGGATAAATTATATAATAAGTTTAATGAAATATTTCAGGACAAATCAAGTGGCTACATTGCAGTGTGCAAAAAAATACTCTATTACATTGTTTTGAAGCATGTTGTATATAACACACCTAAATGGTATGTTATTTATATTGTTTTAGTTAATGGTATTCATAGTATATGCATTATACTTTGTTTGTATTGTTATGAACTTTAAACACATATATCTATAATGTACTCATTAAGTATTTAAAATGCTTTACTTGTTGATATGTTCTTATAAAGATGTATCATATTGACGAATAAGAAATAAATAAAATAAATTATTTGTAATGCAACATTCTATGGTATGTCACACCATCTTGACACATTTACTTTTATTATAATAATATTGGCAATGCGACATGCAATCAAGTGTAAACGTTGAAAGTTTATTCTGTGTATAGAATTCCAACAGTTGGTTAATTTGCTGTCATGCACATTTAATAGCTAAAAAAGAAACNAAAGTTTATTCTGTGTATAGAATTCCAACAGTTGGTTAATTTGCTGTCATGCACATTTAATAGCTAAAAAAGAAACAAGAAAGCAGTTACCTGTTTGTGGTTATTCATTCTGTGCCAGTTTCCACATCAACCTAGAGATCTACCACTTGTGGTAAACATCTGGTGGTACAACACGCAATGCGCTACTCTTTATTTTACGTGGCGAGTTCCCCAGGAGGCCTGTTACCTTGTCACAAATATGCACACAATGTTGAATCATGAAAACAACTTCACAAGTTGTTTTTACAGTATAGCATACATGAGAATATGAGCATAAACAGCTGGAGAGATGTATTATTTATAAGTGTACGTTCTAGACAACAGTAGCGGTTCTCAGTTAAAGTTTCGCTGTATGAATATAGCTCTGACTTCAGCTCCACGATTATTCCGTGGTGCAACATTCTCCAGAGCAGAAACGGGAGGCATGAAATGATCCTCGTCAGCTGGGGAAGGTGGCAGTGGTTCACCATGANAACATTCTCCAGAGCAGAAACGGGAGGCATGAAATGATCCTCGTCAGCTGGGGAAGGTGGCAGTGGTTCACCATGTGCAACTGCAATGTTGTGTAACACAGCACATGCAGCGATGACCCTGCTGGTTGTATGGAGGCNGCAACTGCAATGTTGTGTAACACAGCACATGCAGCGATGACCCTGCTGGTTGTATGGAGGCTTGTTCGTTGTCGATGGCCCGAGCATGCAAACCTTCGTTTCCATACTCCGAACAGCCTTTCCACTGCGTTCCTGGTCCTCCTATGTACTGCGTTGTACCGGGTTTCTGCAGCTGTTGTTGGGACCAGTAATGGAGTGAAAAGAAATTGCAGTTGAGGGTAGCCATTGTTTCCCAGCAGTTTTCCTGGCAGAGAGCGATTTTCAAAACGGTTGATCACCCTGCTGTTATTGAAAATCCTCGAGTCGTGAGTACTGCCGGGCCACCTAGTTACAATGTCCAGGATTTGTAGGTTAGGGCCTGAGACAACTTAAAAATTTAATTTAACAATGTTCCCGAAGATTTTAACAATGATGAATGCTGGCAGAAAAAATCATTATATTATTGGTATATTTAAAATAAATTGTATGGTATTAATAGTTATGTATCCAATAAACATTACACACACAATCCTGTACATAAATTGTTGTCATAAACAAGCATGTGGTACACATCCCAGCACACATACCTGACATTGAGCGACATATATCCTTTCCTATTACGGCACAGCTCTGCAAACTGGCCACCTGGGCTCCTAATACCAATGTGGGAGCAATCAGTGCACCCACAAACACCAGGAAACCCACGATTCACATAGGACAGCCTGTAATTTCCCTGCAGTTGTGGCTGTCCAGGAAAATGAACAAACTGCAAGAGGTGCCCAGCCAGTTCAGAGGATATTACATGTTACAAAAGTCAATACTTGTAAGAAATACCTCTGCTTTATTTACAAAATTCACCTCAACTTGCCTGCGAGAAATAGTAGACACCTTATTGCAGATATTACTGATTACCACACAAGTTTATTTAAAATTGCATGTCAGACATGTTGGGATGTACTGATAAGCACTACACATCACTATTGTGGTCGCAGACATTATTACAGATGTCTAAACACGAGAAGATGGACTAAAGTGTGATTTGCTATTTACATTCTATAGGATATTTGCAAGTAATTCTACTGTCAACATAATTTACAGTGTTTTGACGTGACCAAACTGAATGCCTTGTTGCACGAACCAGTATTTTTATGGATCTAATCTAATAGGTACTTGCGCATGGATAACCTAGTGGGTACTTTTGGGTTGCATGGCTCAGCTGATTTGCATTTCTTAGTAAGTATCATTAAGGGCTGAGTCTGCAACCTATTATACTGGCATGAAAAAACTGCTATACCAATTTCATTCACAACAATTCATTAACTGATTTGCGCTTGGTCTCGATACACCACCTACCACAAGCACCTCCACTTGATACAACATGATCAAACCATCAAGTAATAATAATAACAAACAAAAAACCGGAATTAGGCTACCACCCGGTTGCGAGCTCTCTTTACCTTTCCTTTACCTGAACAAACTCCTATTCCACGTCCTTTCTGAACTTCATACACTGTTTCCTATTATGCTACACTAACCTTACAGAAAATTACTATGCAGATACCCAAGTATCTCCAAATTTATTGCTAAGCATAATACTTATTAAACAAACATTTTTAACCTGCGTGATATGTTGGCTGCATTAACTTATCACTAATAATATTACAGTGCCCTCAAAGTACAGGAACAAATGATTATTCTAAATTAAAGGGCCCTTAAACTCTGCTTAAGGTACTAAATATGCGACATGCATTCTAAATTACAGATTACTTTAACTCTGCTTGNAAATTACAGGTTACTTTAACTCTGCTTGCGGTACTAAATATGCGACATACATTCTAAATTACAGATTACTTTAACTCTGCTTGTGGTACTTAATACGCAACATAAATTTTATATCAGTTTATATTTCTTTACCTTTACAATCCTGCTCACCGTGGCCTGATTGACATGACATAGCTCACCGCAAACATTCTGCAACAAAACACATTTGCCATAGAATTATATTTAACCTATTCACATCTGACATGTCATAAACACATGCCTCGCTGGCAATGACATGTTCGATTTGGTGTCTGCAGTGCTTCATTACATACTAGCTCAAACATGTGCAACTATAATGTACAATTAACCTAATTATGTTATTACCGACTTAACTAACTAGCAGACACATGTACGTGGCATGAAAATAATTTCAATTGTAACTTTGTTAAAAAGCACACACAATACGTAAGATTTATTTAGAACCATCTGCAAATGTAAAGCATTTTGATGATATTAGAAAATTTAAAATGGAATTGAAAACATATGCGTTGGTGAAAACATATTATACAGTATATGAATATTTAAGTGACAAAAATATTGATTGACAACTAATAGTGTGTTTTGTTTATTGTTCATGTATTTGTATTTTAATGGATACTATATTTCATATTTTAATTTCATATTTTTGTAACTTACACCTACATGTAGTATTCTATATATTGGCAACTGATAGATTGCTGTTATTTGTGTATGGAAATTATTAATATCCGACAGATTAATGTTCTATTTGTCTTTTCATGTAATTATATTGTAATGGGTTACTGTAATTAATATTCTTCGTATTTTTATTACTGATATATTGTATTCCATATATTGTCAAATTCCAGATTGCTATTATTTTTGTATGGAAACTATTAACATATTACATATTATTGTCCTATTTGCTTATGCATTATATTTCATTAGTGCAGTCTGTGTTTTTGACAGCTGACAGTTTATTTGTATTCTTGTGTTTTTACTTTGACAAATCACACTCAATATGTATTGAGATTTATGTGATGATAAATAAATAAATACCATTTTCTTAAGTACGGGACAATTTTGAAGGTTAGTGCACTCTGTTTTCATTACAAATGCAAACGAAAACCAAACAACACAGTACCCACCTGGAAACTATTGCTGCCACAAAATCGCAGGGCGATTACAACTTTCACGACTGGTGGCACTGGAAATCCTCTTCTATCTCCGTTATTGGCTGCATCAAGAGGCACAATAGTGTCCATTACAGTTTGCTTCGTGAAACGAAAACGTTTCACAAACTCTACGTCCGAAAAGTATTCGCACGGATTTTGGCCATCGCGGAAATACCAACAAGGACTTTCATTACGTTGATGATTCTTGACATGCTGAAGTAAATCCAAAAGATCTTCGTCAAATAACCTCGGCACTTTGTACTCCATCATAACCATCAGCAGTAAGCATAACCGTTACTGAACATAAATGAGATTACCACATTAATTTTTCAGATGTTGAAATATGCAGTGAAATAATTCCCACGTGGGAATTACGACAAATGTTCATCATTTACAAGTAGCATACGTCACAATTGCTCTTTAATTGAACGTTTAAACTTATTTAGCAGGTGTTATTTTCGAAGGTTAGACTGCCATATTGCTTAAGGAAGCTAAAATGTACGCATTAGTTAGCCTTATTTCTCACCACTTCTTTTCCTTAAATTAAAGAACACCTTCAACAAGCTTCGATTAAGGGAGGTTCTTTCATTGTTATTAAGGATTCCTCTTTGATTTAAGTACGCCTTCGTGAAAAAGGAAGATCTCTGCATATGGCCGTATGACTTCATAACATGTGTTAGTGTTTGTATACAAATGGGATTACAATTATATCATCTTTACTCAGTGTCACTGCAGAGGTATACATACTTTCACAAGTTTATAGAGAAATACAGACGGGCATAAAGAGCTTACATATTTTCAAGAGCATAGTTTGTTAAAAAAGAACAGCCAAATCTAATAATAACATGCGTATTTCATGAAACTGATGATTCTACAAACATACATTTCCATAATATTGTCTTCCCACTTTTATACTTAATCGTGTAAAATTAGTTTAAAAATTATTATTTAATAAATATGATGACATTGTAACGTTGCGGGCTTGCAGGGGTTATATTTACCGTTAATCACATATGATTACAGAGTATTTGCTTATGATGCCAAGTCATTTAATGTATTTTCCCAATTCAGCTTTATTGTAGGAATTAAACAAAATACTTTTTAATATTTGGTTATTTCAATAGTTTATTGACATATAGATCATATGTAAGTATGTTTCATTTGTTTCTAGACGATATTTAGTATTCTAAATTTGTTTGCTATTTTTCATTTCTTCCCTTAGAGGGCATTAAATGTGGAAGGTTTATTAAACAAATGCACGAAAGAAAATATACTAGTTATCTATCGTCTTGCCATCGCTGATTGGCGGAGAGATGTGACATGGTCAAACGACAACCAATTGGAGGGCATATGACAACAGAAGTATGGCTGAAGTTTTAAGTCGAAGGTTTTCGTTAACAGAAATCTTACCACCAACGGCAAAGACAGATGCGTGTGTGAAAATGTTAAAAATAAGATAATAAGTAAAAATATATATGTGCATATTTAAAAATTGCTGCAAGTTGTTTGAATTTTAATCATTGATGATTGAATAGATTAAATTATTTTTTGAGAAAAGGAAATAATAATTTGTCGAATTGGTTTGAGAAGAAAAACGAGTAAAAAATAAAAAATGGTGAAAATAATTTTGTATTTCGGATTTAACTGAAATATTACAACATAAGTTAACACATCACACAAACCATTGGTGTTTTTGTATGTAAAATGTCAACTGGACCAAGGTCGAACTTCAGCGACTGTCTCAAGCCACTCAGGAAGAATTTGCAAAAGAAACACGCCATGCAACAAGAGTCCTGGAAATTATACAGTCTATAAGAATGCTTACATACCAAACAGCAGGAATTATTGCTACGGCTGCCAATCAATTAAATCTTTTTTATGTTGCAATTATAAATTATATTCATACAGACAACATTGTGATCAAAAATATTTTAATCCCAATTATTCAGTTATATTATTTATCACCACAATAATTTGCAGAGTACCCAAACGCATTCGTTATAACACCAAGCTAAGAATACGTAACTTATTCGAGAAAGTAGATGCTGTATTATTGAATAATTCCAAGAAATACTACAAGAAATATTTGTTACTAAACTCAGTCGGGTCACACACGGGAATAGGGAGACGGAGTTTATAGGTGCTCTAAAGTACGATGAATGAAACATGACAGGCAGATAACTGATTTACTAGCAAACATTGTTGAAAGATTACGATTCGCAACATTCGTAATATAAAATATACCATAAAATGCCACACATAATACTTTTAAATAATTATAACAAAGGTTACAAAATATTAATTAAATGATTCTTTACATGAAATGGAAAAACATGATATGCTACTAGCCAAATTGTGTATTTATTTACAAATAAATTTATGTATAAAAAAACATAAGGGGCGGCAGAGACCTGTTATATTCACGCAACACACAAACTACGCCGCACGAGTCTAGGTAGCAGAAAAATGGGTAATCCAATAAAAATTACAGTAAAACTCACCATGACGAACTATCCAGGTCGTACTAATTAACGGCCAGAAAATACATGGGCGTGGCCCCGTGGCGGCACCAAACCAGGGAAACACCACAAGGAAATAGGAAGAAGGAAAATGAAAACCCCCAATAAACAAAAAACTACAGGAATGTGCCACCACTGTGCCACACACCGTATAAAAAACTGCTTAAAAATGCTTTTAAATACTCATTCTTAAAAAAACTGTAAACCCAGCTCAAACAACAGAGCAATACACAGGTCAAAATCTAAGTATTAATTATGAAACACTTAATAAAAGAAATAGCAATACTCTGCATACCTCAACTCGTGTTGCGTAGAGTGAGGATGAACTTGAAATTCAGAGGACAAGTATGTTGTATGCGACCCCGCGGAGAATTACGCCTCAAGACGCCCGTGCGTCGGTACTTATACACCCCAGGCCGCCCTCCTAGCACACGGCAGCACGTCGGAGAACGTGGTAATAAATAAATAAATGGCGTGTGGGGAGTGCACCAAGGGAAAGGCAACACCCTCCGAGTGACGGTCTTCCCAGCTGGGACCCGTAGGTGACCGTCATCCCCGGGCATGACAGAAATGAGACCCTAGAATGGAGCGGCGCTGGAATGCAAGGGCGGGGAAAACGGGAGTACTCCGAGAAAGCCCGCCGGCAAGCGGCATCGTCCAGCACGATTCCCACATGCGAGAATCCGGGAGTGAGCCCGCCGGGGATCGAACCCGGATCGCCGTGGTGGTAGGCGAGCACCCTGGACACTACGCCACCGCTACCCCCGGAGAACGTGGTGGAGGGGCTCAGGCAGACACTGTAAGTGCCAGCAGGGGTTCGCGCACTCGGCGGAACAGCCACGTTCTACCGCTGAGTTCTCCTCCGCCTGCTGCACGAGCTAGTCGCGCTAGGCATTCCACACAAACATGCTCACTTCAGCTCTCATACAACCACAATCCCAGTTCTAGACACAGATACACGCGGACATAGTTGTACCGTTAGTACGTCACGTTATATGGCTTCAGGACTCTTTGATTGGTTGTTTTCTACCGTTTGCAATACTGGCTGCTATTTTCCGTTTTAATGTCAACAAACTTATTCCTACTCAAAATTATGTAACTTGTAGAAATTTAAGTGACTCTACCACACACAGCATATTCTTAATAACAACAGCTAACTACGTTCACATGATTTTACTTGTAAGAGAAAGACTTGGAGTTTTGAATCAGAAACTAATGACGGAATTGGAGGGAGATACTTACTGCAAAGACAACCCAGATTCATTCCGTAGAACGAAGCAGTGTTGTAGCAGATTTTGCTGACGAAATGCCGAATAAGTTACGTTCACCTATGCTAGCAAAGACCATAAATGACTGATTTGGAGAAAAGGTTATAAACGAAGATACGTATGGCCATTTAGAAAATATGACAACTTCTTATAAAAGCATTCATCACAAACTTCACACAATATCTTCATTGATCAATGCTCTGTACGGTATCACAGTGTTGTCCATATTACTTTCGTGCTTTACGTATTTCATAGGAATAACTTACGTGTTATTTTTCCCTACCACCTGGTCACACTTTCACATCACCGCCATAACCAGCCGAATTTTGAAGTCGGTATTGTACAGTGGCCAGTTTGTAGTGATCAACTGAGTCTGCAGTTCAATAGCAGAGAAGAAAGAAAGATCACAGTAATCATCCATGGCCTCCTTCTGTAACCAGGCTTGAGTAAGGAGGCATCAGGACAACTGAAGCAGTTCTCTTTGCAGACATCCAGATAGTGCGAAGTGCAGGTGGCTTGGTCACTCGGCTTGCCTCTCCTGGCATCCATGTGTCTCTCGTATCTGCTGTGTCTTATAAGTTGGCAATGTTTCAGTTGGATACGCTGGATGTATCAAAGTAGAAGTACTCTGCACCTTAGAAACTACACAGTAGAAATAATGATATGTTTTATTTTGTCAGGAAAAATGAAATTGTCTAGCCCACTATCTTATTGAAAAGAAATTATTATCGAAAAGGAATACAGTTTTGTAAAATAATCGCATGCATTTGTGTTGGGGATTATTTAATTTTTATTTTGTTCGTTGAATTACGTTATGCAGAAACGATAGAGAGCTGTCCTCCTGGCCTTTATTTTCCTTTAGTTTTCCTTGACTTCATTTCTTACACACAGTCTAAAATAAGTGCAAATTCATTTAATAGTTTAGTTACGATCTCAAAATGAAAGAATTTGAAACAAAATTTTCGATTACTTTTTGTTGTCAGGTTTAAAATACCTGTTATCTAATAAAAATTAAAAAGTTATGTTAATACAAAGCAATAACTCGTCCACATGGAAAAATACTTATTTCTAGGTGTGTACAGTAACAACAAAAATGTAAACACTTTTAAGTAACTTCTTCCCGAGCAACAAATATGACATAAGTTTTCTCACAGTCACTGTCACCGCAGGTTCCGAACAAAGTTTTCGCTTATTAAACTATTAAAGTCAATTTCCACTTCATTTTATCATTGAAGCCTGAATGAGATCACATTCTTTGCGTTTCGTCTGACAAATGCCGATTTTCTCCTAGGTATTACTGAAAAAATTATTTATATTCTCTATTATGTGTGCACATGTTCTGTTTATTTAAACTGACTATAGCTATTACCAGAGGTTCCTCAACACTGACTGTGGAGTTTTCAAAGTTATTCCTAGTTTACTTAGGGACGAATATATTTCGAGTACACAGCCTTGTTATGAAGACTGTCCAATTACAAAACGAATTATGAAGATGCTTAATGTCAAACACAGACTATATTTTGCAAATGACAACCTAAATTTTTTTTTATGCAGATCACTTAAGCCTAATATTTAGTGGTACTGTCTGATAAAACCGTTATATAAATTGAACTACAATTAATCAGCAATATATATAATTTAATATAATAGTTTCCGTACTAGGCTTATTTAATTTCGAAATGAATAAGTGCGGAGAAAGTTAAAATACATCTATAAAAGCTCTTCCGTGTACATGATCAATAATGTTAAACGTTCCTGTGACGAGAAGGATGGCAATGTGACTGACTAGATAACAGCTGCAACATGACGCAGAATTTAAACATAAACAATCAGTTTGTTATTTATAATTAGTAGGAAAATTACAAGAGGAAGTGTGAAGTCATTGCAGATATTCTCGTCTCTTTAACAATAGTTCCGTGGAGTAACTCAACGTACTTTGGAATAGTCTGCTATGCTCGTGGCGCCATTGTGCGATAAGACAAGAGACTATTGCAAGGCACCTTTCTGTCGCTTTCTAATTGAGCCAACCACCGCCACTCCCCCTTGACAGACACAAGAAGCGAGTGTATCTTTCTCTTTTAGAAGGAGAAGCAGCGATCCCTTGCGACAGTTACACTGCTCTTCCAGCACGGAGGCAATAACAGTGCTATCTTGCGTCGCGTCGTGTCGGTTAATAAGCATAAACAGGGCAGTGTTTTCTCTTTATGATGTGCTCTTTATACCCAGTATTGNCAAGGCACCTTTCTGTCGCTTTCTAATTGAGCCAACCACCGCCACTCCCCCTTGACAGACACAAGAAGCGAGTGTCTCTTTCTCTTTTAGAAGGAGAAGCAGCGATCCCTTGCGACAGTTACACTCTCTTCCAGCACGGAGGCAATAACAGTGCTATCTTGGGTCGCGTCGTGTCGGTTAATAAGCATAAACAGGGCAGTGTTTTCTCTTTATGATGTGCTCTTTATACCCAGTATTGNGTCGCGTCGTGTCGGTTAATAAGCATAAACAGGGCAGTGTTTTCTCTTTATGATGTGCTCTTTATACCCAGTATTGTTCCCGAGAAGTATTTAGCGAGTTTGTGCGATAACGTGACTTTGTCAAACTTCAGTTGTACTTCATTCAAACTGACCATCTAATAAGCTCCGATTGCTTACATCACAATTTTATCTTTGAAGTTTACTGGCAATGGCGAGTTCATGTTATTATGATGATATGATTGGACTGTGTCCATTGCAGACCGTGAGACTAAATAAAAATCACACACAGACACAGAGATCTCAGCAACACAAAAAAACGGAAATTTTTTTTTGCAACACCGCAGACAGATAATTAGGAAAATACGATTCCTTGTCAATATAAAATAAATATGTATATAATTAAAATGACATAAAGACGGACGTAATACTTATTATTACAAAACAGAATAGACGAAAAGTCTACCGCGACTGTTCTTTCAGTATCTGACCTGAAGAAGAGGCCCCGAAACGTCGTGAAGACTATTAATTATTTCTTGTTTATCATTTTTCGTCGTTCTGTGTACTCTTTTTTGGCTTATCTACTCTTTTCTCTGGTAATTTGTGCGGTTCCTGTGTTTTTCGTAGTGTTGATTTATTTACTTTTATAATCTGGCAAAGAATAATTTTCCTGACTTTAATTTATTGTGGTTTTTTTTTGTCCTTTATTTGTGTATGTTTTGAGTTTTTACTGTTCAGCTGTGTCCGCTGGTATTGTTTTTATTTTTCACTGTCTGTTCACTTGTGTCGTGTTTTCATTCTCGTCATCGTGTTGTGTTTTCGTTTGGTTTGCTTTTGTTGTCTGTCCTGTTTTGTAATAATAAGATCGTAGTTTGTATTTTTGAAGTTTTAAATATATGTACTTTTTTTTCTGTTGACAAGGAAACAGCTTTTCCTAAATATCTGTGTATGGCCTTGTAAAATGTTTTTTTTTTTTTTCGTTTTGTGTTGCTGAGTTCTGTGTGTGTTTATTTTTGTCTCGTGGTAGGCAATGGATACAGTCCAATTATACCATCATAATAACATAACATCACTAATTTAGAAAAAAAAACGTAGAAACTAAGAAAATGGTATTATTTATGCTGCATTTATAAATTATATACTTTTGTTAAATCAGTCAAATGCTACCTGCTTTGTGGATATCACTATAAAACTTCTTACTTTTTAACTTTTTAAGTTTATTTGTTGAAATTAAGATTGCAAATCGTTGTTCTCTAAATTGCTTTAATTACACTAGAAAATTCTATTTTATTCAGCTATCATAAGATAGTATACAATACACGACAAACTGTTTATAATATCGTTACTGTTTTGTGCATAATAAAGTGAAATTACATATTTCAAAACTCCCTCGTAAGTTCATTCTTTCTTCAGGTTCACAATATCAAGAGAAGCTCGAAACTGCAGAAATCTGTGAGGATTTGAACTATTGGTAAATATGTGCGCAACTTGATTTCGGTGTTAATTTATTCAATGAGAATTTTCCCGTTTGAAATAAGTTCCTTAACGAAATGGTACTTTGTATCAATATATTTTGACCTTTTTGTTTCCACATTCTTTGCTATTGCTATTGCTGACTGATTGTCTTCATAAATTGTTGTCGGCTTACCCACATTTCCTATTATCAGTTCATTCCATAAGTTTTTTTTAGCCAAACTGCTTCTTGAGCACCATGTGCTAAAATGACATCCACAGCTTCACAAGTTGATAAGCTAATAAGTTTTCTGTTTTTGCGTCTTCCATGCAATGAGGCACTCACCCTTCAGAAACAATATCCTGACGTACTACTCCTGTCTTCATCATCACCCCATGAGGCACCGGTGCATCCTATCAGCTGCGTAGATTCAACTTTCCGAATGACATGTCCGTAGTGTGCAGTTTCGAAGAGATATCGCAATACTCGTTTCGCAGCAATGAAGTGATGGGATTGTGTGTTTTTCTGAAAACGACTGAGGTAATTCACGATGAAGCATATCTCAGGTATACTCCCTGCCATCGCGTAGATTACACATCCAATTAATTATTAATACCTAGCCTTTAAGTCGACGTAATTTTCCGTATTTTTACATAAGTTTAGTTTCAATTCAATTTGAGTTGGTGTAGATATTCCTTTTGAATTTTTGTCTTGAAACGTTTTATAATTTTCATTATGTAATCATTCTGATCAATAGCCAGTCAGCCGTTGTTATTCCTTACATAAGATGGTTTGTATTCCAAGTCCGAGAAACGCCTTTTACAGTTCCTATATATTTCATTTCAAATTCAAGCTTGAGTATCGTATTTATTTCATTGACCAGTAAACGACTTCCTATTAGAATCAGGTCATCAACATGATTAATTACAAACACGTCACCTTGGTCCGTCTCTTTTGCATATAAACCGTTGTCGACACAAGAGTTTTTGAAACTGATCTTTTTCATAAAACCAGAAAACATTTTTATTCAGGCAAGAGAGGCTTGCCTCATACCATATAGCGCTTTCTTCAACTAACACNCATAAAACCAGAAAACATTTTTATTCAGGCAAGAGAGGCTTGCCTCATACCATATAGCGCTTTCTTCAACTAACATAAACCTCCCTCATTTTTAAAACCTTCAGATATCTTCATAAATACATCCTCCTTCAGAACACTGTTTAGATAGGCTGCTTTCGCGTTCATTTGATCTACTTCTAAGTTCTCATTTACTGATTTAGCTAGTGCAGCTTTTATTGTCTCCATTATAGGCATATGTCCATATATTTCATCATATGTATTTTTGTTTTGCTTACATCCACATCTAGTCGTGCTTTTTAAATTTCTTTTCCATTTTNATATATTTCATCATATGTATTTTTGTTTTGCTTACATCCACATCTAGTCGTGCTTTTTAAATTTCTTTTCCATTTTCATATACTTTTATTTTAAAGTTTTACACTGCAATCAATCAGAGGTTCTCCATGATCTTTAACAATTGCCCAATTTTGATGCTTTATATTTTCCTTTTCTTCTTCTATTGCTGAGCTCCAGCCATTAGAGTAGTAGGATAGTGTTCCTTCCAGGGCAAAGACAAGGGCTGGAGGGTGCGGATCTGCGGATCCGCCGCCATCTTGAATCCGCTATTTGCTTTTCGTATGCCATCTTGTTTCCACCCGCCATATTGTTTCAGGCCCTCATATCGTTTTCGCTCACCATCTTGTTTCCCAGTAACTCACCTTCGCATCTGTCGCATGTGCTTCACATGCTGTAGTTCTCTCGTCATCTGATAGAGTGCACCACAAATTCCTCTAATGTTGTTCATTGCTACTAGTGCGTTTCACCCTATTACTCACCTTCGTTCAACCCCACCATCCTGTTTAAACTTGTCCTTCGTTCAACATACGCCTGCTAGGGGTGCTGGTGTCGCTTTCGCTCGGCCGCCATGTTGGTTCTAGAGTTGGTCCCTAGGGGTGTTGCTTTTTTTTATTTATATTTCGCAGAGCTCAAAATATTATCTGAAGGAGGGCGGTATCGATCTTCCGAATCTTGAGTCAGCATGCAAACACCTTACACCACTCGGCTATCAGGATATGTACAGGGACAAGGGTTAAAAAGTAATAATGTGTATGCGTGGGGGACGAATAAATATTTTGTCATGAATATTTTAATTCGTGGAAATAATTTTTTATATAATTTTTTTGATTATCCGAGACATAAACCAGCAAAAAGATTTTTTTCATATAGTCGTAATTCTTTCTTAAGTATTTTTTATGCATTTATTTTTAAGTATATTTATTCTTTTACGTATTTTTTCAAAGTAATTAATTTTCTTTATAAAAATATTATTAATAGGTGTTCCTTTAAAAATTAAAAAACATTTTTTATTACATTTTTTATTATTAAGTTTGTATTTACATATAATTTTCTTCATTAAAAACATTTAATTTTATTGTGCTGATCATCCATCCTTCGGTTTAAGAACTGCTCATCCTTAATTCGGTCTGGGACTGGTATAATTTTCGGCGTCGCCCTCCCACTTTACTGCCAGGATTGCTGCTAAAGCAACCATGAGCGCAGTTCTCCAGCTGGGGACGGAGCAATACAGTGGATTATAACAAACAATATAAAGAAACAGTGTTTCGTACACAGCAACATATTGTGAATAAATTTATACATGCTAATTAAATTTTTAGGCACATGGCGTGTGTCAGTGTGTGTAAACAAAAACAGCAGGGAATTGTTTACTAAGAAATCGTTGTGTCTTAAAAATTGTCTTGATTATCTACGTATGAATAATGCAGAAATATGTCGCAACATTAATGCAAAAAAAAATATTTAAAAAAACTTTTTTTGCCTGTCAATATAAACTAATATTGCTTATAATGTATGTAAAAACACAATAAAAGAGTTTAATGAATAAAATATGTGTACAATTAAAAATAATATTACCTCTTATTTTATTGTTTGTAATGTACACCTAAATACAGAAAAAAAGGTAATGTAAAGTGTAGTGAAAAAACTCGTTAAACATTTTGTTTTTCAAAACAGAGTACAGAAACAAACACAATAAAGAAATAAATTTTGGAAAATATTACTTTCTGAAAAAATATGTATACCATTTAGGTTAATGGGGTTGAGTTGCAAGCATGCATGGACAGGCAGGGCAGCTGACCTTGTCAAAGTTAAAATAATATATCTGTGCTTGCTTGGCATGCATTTTCACAGGCCTGATTGACGGCGTCCGTCACCTACAATCGCCAACATTTGCAGTGCTCTAGTAGCAACATGAAACTGGAACTCACAAAGGCGTCAACGTACATGGACTGCAACTAATGGAGAAAACGACGTCGGTGTTCTGGCCGCTGTAGCGCACAACCCACATGTGAGTACACTGTAGATTGCACTCTGGTGGCAGGTGTGGGAATCAAAGATTATACATTCGATTACTGTCATAGATACAATATACAAAGTTAAATTGAAATACGTTTCATAGTCTTGTTTATATAGAGCACACTAGTCAAAAATGTTTGTATAGGCGCCAATCACACTTACACACTTAAAACATGTACATTAATATGGTATACCAAAGTACAACATCTTCGCCAAATTCGAAAGAAATCTTTTGCTTCATTCCCGAGATATGGCATAAAATCTGTTTTATTTCATGTGGGGTTATCTTTCAAAATTCCGGATGAATAAGTCTTTGCATAGAAAATTTGTATGGATATAAGAAATACTGTCAGAATACAAATTTAAATTTAATTTTTTTGCAGTTTTGTAGATAATAAATTTTGAGCTAAAATGATTATATGGCCGCCATTATGAAAATATGTGTATCTGACCCTATCAAAGTTTATCAGTTTACATGGTCTTTCATAGTGCTACTTGTTTGCCAAACTTGGTATAAATTGGGTTTTTTTCCCGGAGATATCACGTAATTTTAATTTTCCATGTTATAATATTTTACAAAATGGTGGACAAAAATAATTTTGTATGAACAACTTTGATGGTTGTTATTTGTACAGCCAACATAGAAAATTTAATTATAATTAATTTCATGGTTTCAACGATTTATCATAAAAACTAAAATATTTATATGGACACAATTTTGAAATAAGTGTCTGACATACATATCAGTTAACAATTACTACCGCAGTATTACTTGTTTGCCATATTTGGTAGGAATAGGTAAATTGTTTCCCAAGATATAACAAAATATATTATTTATCCGTTTTTCACTATCTTACAAAATGGAGGACAAAAGTGGCTCCATGTAGACTCATTTAATGTTTGTTATATATACTATCAGCATATAAAATTAAGTTGGAATTTATTTAATGATTTCGAAGGTGTAGCATAATATAATAAAATTAATATATGGCCACCATTTCGGAAATATATCTGCCTTACTTTAAATATGTTTGTGCATATCAAATGCCGTTGTACTGCTTGTTTACCACATTTGGTAGGAATCTGTGAATCGTTTCCGGAGATATTAGACAAAAACTTATTCATTCATGGTTGGTGTTTGGCTTATATGATGGTTGTAATAGATACTCTCAGCGTGCGAAATTTGTTTGAAATTGGTCAAACGGTATGGTAGTTATACCCCATAAACTAATATTTGTATTGCCACCATTTTGAAAATAATTGCCTAATAAATTTTAACTAATTATATTTACCTGGTCTGTCATTAAATTACTTACGTTCCAAATTTGGAGAAAATGGGCTGAGTAGTTTTCGATATATAACATAAAAGCTTAATTTTTTCATGTGCCGCTATCTTCCAAAATGGCACACCAACAACAGTCTTCACCTCTGAATTCAATGCCTACACCTTGCGCTTTCACCGTACAAAGTTTGGTTTAAATCGGTTGAATGGTTTCCAAAACACGACATATCACCCCTAATATTAAAATGGCCACCATTTTGAAAGTAAGTTCCCGGCGCAGTCTAAAACTATAAAAGTCATGTTTTCTTGCTTAGTACTATATGTGTAACGAGTTTGGTGAAATTTGGGCCACGCGTTGAAAAATTGAAGGGAGAAGAGGGGCACACACGCCGGGACACACACACTCAGTCGCACATGCACACACATACACACGTAAACACAGACAGGAAAATTATCTCATAAGCCTTTATTTCTTTCAGAAAGAAGGCTAAAAAAAGTTATCGCGGCCACAGTCTCCACTGGATGTGTTCGGGGAGGAAACAGTTGCTATACTGCGAATATCATTCATTCCATACGAGCACCCTTTTGAATGTAAGAGACTGCAATTCCCCCTCAAGATCTGTTTTGCCGTTACTATAAGTCAAATACAGGGGAAGTCTCTAAAGCTGGCACGGAGAGATTTCAGTGAGGAATTTTGAAATACATAAAACATCTTTAAATGTTTTTACACATATTTAGTAATGTATTAACTATTGTTATTACTTATGGTTCCAAAACTATGTAGTATCTTTGGTGTGTGACAAGTTTTTTTTTGTGCTAGACACACTTGCACTCATGATTCACNGTGCTAGACACACTTGCACTCATAATTCACTATTCCATGGCTTTGGTTTGTTGTTGATGTTAAGCGGAAGTGTATGGATTGTGCACACGTGGGTGTTTTGTAGGCTTGTGAATTAATGGATATAGTTTTACATGCTAAATGTTGTGAATGAAGAAATGCCAAGTCAAGTTTAATATTGATTCTATTGATGCATCCTTTGAATCTTGCATCAAGCATTAAATATAATAAACTCCCATCTCTATTGTAGGGAATTAAAGGAGAAACACTACGATGTAACACTTATTTAAGTGATACATCGTAGTTCCAGTGTTGATCCCTTTGGAACGGTTGAATAAACTGTACAATACGATGTGTATTTTGTTATGTACATAAGTACGTATTGGTCAATCAGTTTGCTGTACACTACCGTCTTTACAATTGTAGTACATCCGTTTGAGGACACAACCAGAGCTACGAAAGTCCTTTATGTGTCGGTCATGGTTCACAACAGGCTTCGGTTTCGTTGGTGGCTGTAGTAGCTGCAGGTCACGTGTTCATGTGCGCCACAGTGGTGACGCAACCTACTGATACTTACGTGGGTCATACCTCAGCAAGCAGTGGGTTTAGGAACCTGCAACCACTTCCGTTATTAATAATTGCGCACCTAGTTTATAATGCGGCAGGGAAAGTACTTTACGTACGTCCCATTAAATAAATATAACTTTGCGTTGAAAGGGGTACTTTCATACTTTACACGAGTGTGTTTATCCTCTCACTTTGTGAGCCCCTTACGTGGGAACAATCCTATGCAAACAGTTTGGCAATATTTTGTTCCGTTTCGGCATTATTTCAGGTCGCAGCGTTAGGCGAGACATCCAGTATATGCACAAATAAGCTGGGTGATTATCGAATTGACACTAATTGTTCAGCAGGCTTATTGTGGACATCTCATACTGAAAATAGCTACATGCAGAGAAGATAATTTACAGGTATCAAACTTAATGAAAATTATGTTGAGTGTAAAAATGCTTTACGTTATAGCTTTGTGATTATAGGATATTCGATGTAACCGCAGCCCATGCGGCAAACACTGCATCTGTTATAACGTTGTTTTCCACAAGTAAAACGGCTGATGGTGAAATATATTACTACCATTTTACTTTAACTCTACTNCTAGTAAAACGGCTGATGGTGAAATATATTACTTTAACTCTAGTAATATTCAATTTAATGTGTACATCTCGGCTTTTGGAGTCGCCATAACCACACACTGTAATTACAAGCAGCATTCTGGCGTCATATATTTTTTGTTTCATCTTATTTTGAATTAATGTCGAATATGCATATGACTTTAACAAATAGGCTCGAATATTTCAGAAAACGACATTTTGGTATGCTACATGCGTTTATGCGCAACAATGTTAATGTTATCACCGCGAATTCTTATTTTTGTTAACATTTTAAAGTTTAATTGTAAAACTTAACTCATTTCCTCAGGGTTTAGTTTATCCATACATTTCTCCATAATTACGGAGTTAGATACTGCGTCGCTAGGCGCTACACCGTTAGACATAACGCCATAGGAGGTTCGTTTTAGGCAATACGCCCTTAGGAATTACTATGTGTGCTTTATTGTTACCTTTCCTTGAACATGTTTTGTGAGATTCTGATAAGTCATTATTCTAAAATAAAAGCTAGAGAAATACATTAATATTTTAGGCACAAAAAAATTTGCATACCTTTATCAAATACAAATAAAGTTTTACTTTCTTCCAGACTCTTTAAATGCGCTCCATTAAAGAATTATTATTTCATATGGTATTTATATACAAATCATTAGCAATGCACCGACATTGTCGTGAGAAAACTACGATAAAAACTTTTTGTAGGAGCGTAGGATCGAGAATAATAGAGCCATAGGAGTTGCAGTGGCACACGGCAAGGCTGTAAAGCTCTCGATGACGACGCCAGATCCGCGGCCGTACAAACAAATACCGCCAGTAGATCGAGCAAACAGAATACAGTTTCAACAAACTTGCCCGTCGCCAATTATTCTTAGACCAGAATAGGCGTCGCTGCGTGGTCGTATCACGTTTGTTTCCTCTTATAGATTTCTGCGCTGTGAACCACAGCTCTACTAGTGGTTAGTGTGCTGTCCTTCCACTCATGTGGTTTCATTATCTCCTAGTTATAGATGCCGGTAGAATTTCGTAAAGGGACATCATGTACTGTTAAAAAATTCCCCCGTGAAATTACACAAAATTGTTGGTAAAAAAATTATTGACAAATCTTCGTTAAAGTATGGAGACTTGGTTTAATGTTCAGTAATATTCCTTATGTAAACATCTATATTTTGATCAGCAGCCACAGCACGAACATTGTATTTCTTGCTTTTGTAACTGCTGTAGATGCTGGCTGATGGATGCATTCGATTCCTGATGACGCGAGGATAGTGAATGCCTAGCATGGACCTCGTTCGTGGGTATTAGAAATAGCTTCTGTAAAGTGTCGATAGCAGAGCTGTAAAATTCATACATATTAATAAACTGATAAATTTTCACTGATATATTATTCACCAATAAACTAAGTTTATCTACTTTATATGCGTTAATTGAAGCTATAAACAACTCAAACAATAATTTGGGCCATATACCAACGAGACCACCAAATATGAAATGATTGAGGACCTGGTTGAGCATTCAGTTACGATATCTTGAAATACTTCACCATTTTGATAATAAAATTGACAATTTTTCATGTTTTACTAAGGATAAAATCCTTACGACATCTGAATGTATAACAAATACATTAAACTGCAGTAACTTGGCATCATACGTAGATGGCGTAGGAATTGCCTTAGATAAAATTTCTAACAAATTTCGTCGCAAACGCTTTTGATCATACAATCAACGGTGAGTTGTGGAGCTGTATCTAAAATTATTTGAAAGTGCAGAACTTGTTTATCCAAGTGTTAAACACATCTCGCTTAAATATATTTTACATGATAAATGAGGCTTCATATAAAAAAATTTTTTGTAAACTTTTGAGGCACTTAAATAAATTGGTGTTTCTTTTCTCGTACATAATCAAATAGAGCACACGTATAAAATAGCTTGCTTCTGAATTCTTTTAGACGCAGAAATTGGAATACAAAAAAATGGGAGTACACTGAATATATTTTTGGGAGTGTCACGACCATTTTTTTGGGAAACGTTTTGTCTAATTATTATTGTAGCACTACAAATGAAATATTGTTTGTTAACAAGACATGTTGTTTCATCGGATAAAAAAATAGTTATGTTCCTCCGTGTTAATAATACAATTAAATCTACAGATGCTGATTGTTGAGTTAGCATTAAATATTCCACAAAAATATTTTACATTTCCTTTAATTTACTTGTAATTTCGTTTAATTTACTTGTAATTCCGTTTAATTTACTTGTAATTTCCTTTAATTTACTTGTATCTTAGCACGAAGTGTCCAGATATTTGTTTACGAAAATATACTTTTTTTTACTGGCTCTGTAACGGACATTAAGTGCAAAAACGATCTTCATGTGTATGTCTCACAGTTGCACATGCTCTCATCTGCTTACATGCTGCACGATGGAAAGAATGCACTTCATCTCAGCATCCTGTGCTTAAAGGCGGTAAGGAATTTGACAGTCACATTATGATCACCCTTTCAACTTCCTTAATTCTGTGTCTCAATTGTTGGAAGTAGGAATATCGAGAAGAAACCTTAGCACACACTTTTTCATTTCAGCGTACTCAGCAACTGACAGTTGAAATGACTGCCACCATAATAATGGTGCGTGTGGCGATAGTAAACAAACAATACGATTGTTGTGCTGTTATGGTTAAATCCCTTTCATTAAGGTGTCAAAACTCAATCTAAATGCATCTCGCGTTTCTATAAACTAAACGCGAAATTCGAATGCGCCACGTTTTATAGTACAATAATGACCAGGAAGGTTGCTATTGTTTTTGTAAACTCGTTTCATTTAGTACCGATCTGGATATCTATATTCACTTTGGCCGGAATTCCCCGCGTGTGTAATAATAAGGCGTAATGTTTAAAGACGCTTCTTTCACGGAAATATTCCATGATCAGTTGTATTTCAAAACATGTTAGCTCATATCCCCGTCACTGAGAGGATAACTTTCATTATTATGCGCCCGTGAATAATAACCTGATTCTAACTAGCAAGGCAGGTATTAGAATATACTCTCAGAAAGACACGCAACCAAAAACCAAATTTCATCTCGAAGTATGAACTCTGGCCATTTTAGTCTAGTAACGGTTAGTTCTACTCAGGTTAGGTAAAAAAAAAATATTTTTCTTATGGGGGAGTTTGACGTAGGAAAAATTTCCACAGCTGATTGAGCAACGTTCCAAATAGGTCGCCTATAATTAAAATGTTAAGCTACGTGAATAATAAAAGAGAATGATTTTACTTGGTCACGTAGTTATTTTATATTTGATTTATGATTATTGCAATTATTTTGCTTTTCAACGTAGAAAATAGAGAATACCTGGTACAGATGTGACACTAGCGCTTACCTAGTGGCGAAAAATTTGGGTTGCCAAACTAAAAGCACTGAGCTTGTCAACCCTTGTAGAATAGAACTTAGTGTAGTCTACTTAAATTTTTCTCTGCGAAGATGAGGTTTCCGTAGTTGTTATTGCTGGGCACACACGAGAAACAGAATTGTTTCAGTATACCAGATTTGTTTACGTGGTGTTTGTTTTAGCTAAACGATATTTTGTTGGTACACCCAAGCCTCAGTTGCTCNAGTGTAAAAATGCTTTACGTTATAGCTTTGTGATTATAGGATATTCGATGTAACCGCAGCCCATGCGGCAAACACCGCATCTGTTATAACGTTGTTTTCCACTAGTAAAACGGCTGATGGTGAAATATATTACTTTAACTCTAGTAATATTCAATTTAATGTGTACATCTCGGCTTTTGGAGTCGCCATAACCACACACTGTAATTACAAGCAGCATTCTGGCGTCATATATTTTTTGTTTCATCTTATTTTGAATTAATGTCGAATATGCATATGACTTTAACAAATAGGCTCGAATATTTCAGAAAACGACATTTTGGTATGCTACAGGCGTTTATGCGCAACAATGTTAATATTATCGCCGCGAATTCTTATTTTTGTTAACATTTTAAAGTTTAATTGTAAAACTTAACTCATTTCCTCAGGGTTTAGTTTATCCATACATTTCTCCATAATTACGGAGTTAGNAAGTTTAATTGTAAAACTTAACTCATTTCCTCAGGGTTTAGTTTATCCATACATTTCTCCATAATTACGGAGTTAGATACTGCGTCGCTAGGCGCTACACCGTTAGACATAACGCCATAGGAGGTTCGTTTTAGGCAATACGCCCTTAGGAATTACTATGTGTGCTTTATTGTTACCTTTCCTTGAACATGTTTTGTGAGATTCTGATAAGTCATTATTCTAAAATAAAAGCTAGAGAAATACATTAATATTTTAGGCACAAAAAAATTTGCATACCTTTATCAAATACAAATAAAGTTTTACTTTCTTCCAGACTCTTTAAATGCGCTCCATTAAAGAATTATTATTTCATATGGTATTTATATACAAATCATTAGCAATGCACCGACATTGTCGTGAGAAAACTACGATAAAAACTTTTTGTAGGAGCGTAGGATCGAGAATAATAGAGCCATAGGAGTTGCAGTGGCACACGGCAAGGCTGTAAAGCTCTCGATGACGACGCCAGATCCGCGGCCGTACAAACAAATACCGCCAGTAGATCGAGCAAACAGAATACAGTTTCAACAAACTTGCCCGTCGCCAATTATTCTTAGACCAGAATAGGCGTCGCTGCGTGGTNAGCAAACAGAATACAGTTTCAACAAACTTGCCCGTCGCCAATTATTCTTAGACCAGAATAGGCGTCGCTGCGTGGCCGTATCACGTCTGTTTCCTCTTATAGATTTCTGCGCTGTGAACCACAGCTCTACTAGTGGTTAGTTTGCTGTCCTTCCACTAATGTGGTTTCATTATCTCCTAGTTATAGATGCCGGTAGAATTTCGTAAAGGGACATCATGTACTGTTAAAAAATTCNATGTGGTTTCATTATCTCCTAGTTATAGATGCCGGTAGAATTTCGTAAAGGGACATCATGTACTGTTAAAAAATTCCCCCGTGAAATTACACAAAATTGTTGGTAAAAAAATTATTGACAAATCTTCGTTAAAGTATGGAGACTTGGTTTAATGTTCAGTAATATTCCTTATGTAAACATCTATATTTTGATCAGCAGCCACAGCACGAACATTGTATTTCTTGCTTTTGTAACTGCTGTAGATGCTGGCTGATGGATGCATTCGATTCCTGATGACGCGAGGATAGTGAATGCCTAGCATGGACCTCGTTCGTGGGTATTAGAACNTGATGGATGCATTCGATTCCTGATGACGCGAGGATAGTGAATGCCTAGCATGGACCTCGTTCGTGGGTATTAGAACTAGCTTCTGTAAAGTGTCGATAGCAGAGTTGTAAAATTCATACATATTAATAAACTGATAAATTTTCACTGATATATTATTCACCAATAAACTAAGTTTATCTACTTTATATGCGTTAATTGAAGCTATAAACAACTCAAACAATAATTTGGGCCATATACCAACGAGACCACCGAACAGTAAATGATTGAGGACCTGGTTGAGCATTCAATCACGATATCTTCAAATACTTCTCCATTTTGATAGTAAAATTGACAATTTTTCATGTTTTACTAAGGATAAAATCCTTACGACATCTGAATGTATAACAAATACATTAAACTGCAGTAACTTGGCATCATACGTAGATGGCGTAGGAATTGCCTTAGATAAAAATTCTAACAAATTTCATCGCAAACGCTTGTGATCATACAATCAACGGTGAGTTGTGGAGCTGTATCTAAAATTATTTGAAAGTGCAGAACTTGTTTATCTAAGTGTTAAACACATCTCGCTTAAATATATTTTACATGATAAATAAGGCTTCATATAAAATAATTTTTTGTAAACTTTTGAGGCACTTAAATAAATTGGTGTTTCTTTTCTCGTATATAATCAAATAGAGCACATGTATAAAATAGCTGGCTTCTGAATTCTTTTAGACGCAGAAATTCGAATACAAAAAATTGGGAGTACACAGAATATATTTTTGGGAGTTTCACGGCCATGTTTTTGGAAAACGTTTTGTCTAATAATTATTGTAGCACTACAAATGAAATATTGTTTGTTAACAAGACATGTTGTTTCATCGGATAAAAAAATTGTTATGTTCCTCCGTGTTAATAATACAATTAAATCTACAGATGCTGATTGTTGAGTTAGCATTAAATATCCCACAAAAATATTTTACAACATTTCCTTTAATTTACTTGTAATTTCCTTTAATTTACTTGTATCTTAGCACGAAGTGTTCAGATATTTGTTTACGAAAATATAACATTTTTTACTGGGTCTGTAACGGACATTAAGTGCAAAAACGATCTTCATGTGTATGTCTCACAGTTGCACATGCTCTCATCTGCTTACATGCTGCACGATGGGAAGAATGCACTTCATCTCAGCATCCTGTGCTTAAAGGCGGTAAGGAATTTGATAGTCACATTATGATCACCCTTTCAACTTCCTTAATTCTGTGTCTCAATTGCTGAAAGTAGGCGCCCCTTCTAAAGACAGACATACCGCCAAGGCACAGAGGAAATAGGAATATCGAGAAGAAACCTTAGTACACACTTTTTCATTTCAGCGTACTCTGCAACTGACAGTTCAAATGTCTGCCACCATAATCATGGTGCGTGTGGCGATAGTAAACAAACAATACGATTGTTGTGCTGTTATGGTTAAATCCCTTTCATTAAGGTGTCAAAACTCAATCTAAATGCATCTCGCGTTTCTATAAACTAAACGCGAAATTCGAATGCGCCACGTTTTATAGTATAATAATGACCAGGAAGGTTGCTATTGTTTTTGTAAACTCGTTTCATTTAGTACCGATCTGGATATCTATATTCACTATGGCCGGAATTCCCCGCGTGTGTAATAATAAGGTGTAATGTTTAAAGACGCTTCTTTCATGGAAATATTCCATGATCAGTTGTATTTCAAAACATGTTAGCTCACATCCCCGTCACTGAGAGGATAACTTTCATTATTATGCGCCCGTGAATAATAACCTGATTCTAACTAGCAAGGCAGGTATTAGAATATACTCTCAGAAAGACACGCAACCAAAAACCAAATTTAATCTCGAAGTATGAACTCTGGCCATTTTAGTCTAGTAACGGTTAGTTCTACTCAGGTTAGGTAAAAAAAAAAATATTTTTCTTATGGGGGAGTTTGACGTAGGAAAAATTTCCACAGCTGATTGAGCAACGTTCCAAATAGGTCGCCTATAATTAAAATGTTAAGCTACGTGAATAATAAAAGAGAATGATTTTACTTGGTCACGTAGTTATTTTATATTTGATTTATGATTATTGCAATTATTTTGCTTTTCAACGTAGAAAATAGAGAATACCTGGTACAGATGTGACACTAGCGCTTACCTAGTGGCGAAAAATTTGGGTTGCCAAACTAAAAGCACTGAGCTTGTCAACCTTTGTAGAATAGAACTTAGTGTAGTCTACTTTAATTTTCTCTGCGAAGATGAGGTTTCCGTAGTTGTTATTGCTGGGCGCACACGAGGAACAGAATTGTTTCGGTATACCAGATTTGTTTACGTGGTGTTTGTTTTAGCTAAACGATATTTTGTTGGTACACCCAAGCCTCAGTTGCTCNGTATACCAGATTTGTTTACGTGGTGTTTGTTTTAGCTAAACGATATTTTGTTGGTACACCCAAGCCTCAGTTGCTCCAAACGAATGAAATTTGTTTAGCTAAGTGCGATATATTTTGAACAAATAATTTAATTACACTGACCAAAGAGTTTGTTGGATACACTAATTCACAATGAGAGAAAGACCAACAAAATATTCGTTTGTATAGGACCAAAAAAATTATTTTGTTGAGTAAATAAAACTTGAAAAGCTGCAAATTAAATTTGGTTCATCTAACATAATACACGTTTCAATAAACAAAAGCTCTGTGTTGGGCTTAAATAAATTATAATGTAATGAAAAAAAAANTCTAACATAATACACGTTTCAATAAACAAAAGCTCTGTGTTGGGCTTAAATAAATTATAATGTAATGAAAAAAAAAAATATATATATATATATTTGGAGAATTAACTAGTTGTTTGGCTACTCATTCGATTGCCTTCGTTCGAAAATACAGCTCAAGTGTTTGTTTACATTTTTTGTAACAATAAGGACAGTGAGAGTATTAGTTAGTGCATTTATTCATACGTAATAATAGTATAAGCATCCTAATAAAAAACCTCAACAGAAAACTAAAAAGTAAAGCTGTAAAACTTGAAATATCAATTTGCGCACGTTGACCAGTATTTGTATTGTAACTACAGACGTAGTGTCCCTAGCTAATGTTACTAGGGCGTAGCGCTTGCATGCACATGATCTAGGTTCGGATTTAGGTCTGAGTTCCGATTGTTTTTATACGTAGAGCTACACAAATATTTAGTTGCACCAACCAAATCTTTGTTTGGGGCATCAAAATAATATGGTTACAACAACATATTTTATTGCCCCTATGCAAACAATTAATTTGGTTGCGCCAAACAAACTTTGTTTAATTCAATAAACCCTTGTTGCCAGCGTAGTCGAGCCACAGAGTAGATGACTGCACAGAACTGGCGAGGTGGTTCCCTTCTTGTGGACGCATCCTCTTGCTGATTGGCTGCGCGGGACTCTGGGAACGAGCCTTGTTTGTGTCTACTTTCACTTGCGTGTTGCGAAGGCTTTCATTCATATCGGCTGAGTTGCCGGCTGGCAAGTCAACTACCAGGCACTGATAGGCGAACTGTTGGTCAGTGAGGCCATTTTGTTGTTGTGTGCGGCTGGAGTTAGCGGTATAAGCAACACTTTTACCTTCGTAGTCTTAAGTATAGTATATTCACGGTTTATTTACATTTTTCAAATCAAACCCTTGTGCACGTTGTCCTTTGATGTAATTTTGTAGACATAATTGAGCTTAGCTTGCTCGATGTGGAGGGATATCTTGGGAGTATAACTTTAACAGTTCTTCAGAAAAGTGTGAAGCAACAGTGAAAGGATTATACTTAGAAATTGCACTGAGTCTCGGTTGAGAGGATGGTGGCGGTCAGAAACTCACCAGTGACGTACGGTAGTGCACGTTTGGGACTCAGGAACGCTGATATGCGCAGGCCCTTGTTCAAGCTAGGAAAATGACGGTTTAGATTATTTAATCTTTCAAATAACTANCATTCATATCGGCTGAGTTGCCGGCTGGCAAGTCAACTACCAGGCACTGATAGGCGAACTGTTGGTCAGTGAGGCCATTTTGTTGTTGTGTGCGGCTGGAGTTAGCGGTATAAGCAACACTTTTACCTGCGTAGTCTTAAGTATATTATATTCACGGTTTATTTACATTTTTCAAATCAAACCCTTGTGCACGTTGTCCTTTGATGTAATTTTGTAGACATAATTGAGCTTAGCTTGCTCGATGTGGAGGGATATCTTGGGAGTATAACTTTAACAGTGCTTCAGAAAAGTGTGAAGCAACAGTGAAAGGATTATACTTAGAAATTGCACTGAGTCTCGGTTGAGAGGATGGCGGCGGTCAGAAACTCACCAGTGACGTACGGTAGTGCACGTTTGTGACTCGGGAACGCTGATATGCGCAGGCCCTTGTTCAAGCTAGGAAAATGACGGTTTAGATTATTTAATCTTTCAAATAACTANGGAACGCTGATATGCGCAGGCCCTTGTTCAAGCTAGGAAAATGACGGTTTAGATTATTTAATCTTTCAAATAACTACTAAATTTAATTTTTTTTTTAACTTACTGGTTAACTATTTTAAGTTTTGGGTTTGCTGTTATAACTGACGCATTCTGCGTCCCTATATTTTATTCGTCAGAACACACGCTCTGGCGAAGCTCGCAGGCGGACGACCGACAATAAAGATTAAGGGTTAACGGAC
>NQII01000046.1:1845558-1886653 GCA_002778355.1 Clitarchus hookeri
TTATTAGTAAATTGGACCTAGAGACAACAGTGTCGGCGTATTCCTACGCCCTATCACTGAGGGCTAGCATCAAGTGCTGGCACCTCACGCCGCAGAGCAGATTCAACACCTACTTCCAAACTTCAGCATTTGGCAGGTATCATAACATTGCTTGGGCAGTGAGTTGTTTACACGATACAACTGTAAATATTTCTGCCAACATTATGTTCTTATGAAACCAGTACAACTCGTCACAAACAGCAATTAGACACACAAGTTCCGCCACGTTATTTTTCCTGAGACGCAAAGAATTGTGATAAGTTAGTCATTGACTCCGTGTGCGTTGGCTTTGTGCGCATCTAAACAGCGGCAAGGAAGGCTGGTTTACATAGCTGGTTCTCTACCCCCGCAATATACAAAGCAATATTCATAATACGACGACGCGGTCTATGACGAGAGCCGACGGCGGTTTATGAAAGATATTCACAATCAGAATGCCGGCGGCAGTCGCCGTTCCACTCACTACCTTTCGTGCTACTTCTTCCTTTTATGCTGTAAAACACAAGTTCAAATTTATAAATTTATTAAGGTATAGTAAAATTTCCTTCCGAATTTCCGATCAAATATTATTCCAATTAAATAATTTACAAAATAAAAACAGATATAACGCACAAACGCAAAAACATGTAAAGTAATATTTTAAAAGTAATCATAACGATTTATAATGTATTTTATATTGATAAAAAAGGGCATTAATCTTTAAAAATGTTATAATGAATTACTAACCTACAATTAGAAGATGGGAGCTCTAATGATTACAAAACTTCCCTTCTTCTCTGTGGACGTCCATCACCGGCAAAACCAACGTCTGCGTTGAATCGCACGCTGGTGTCGCTCATCGCGGGGCGTCGCGTTGCTGTATTGTGAACACCGCAGCAGGAGCGCACGCCGAGCTGTGCTGGTGGCTAGTGTCGGCGAGAGCGGAGGGGACGACGGTGTTGTGCGCCACCTACAACTACGCCGGGCGTCTGGGCGTCTTGCGATGCTGTGCCACTACCTGGCACTCACCTTCCTCCGGCCATCGCCTCGTCGCTTCCACACATCGACCCGGCGCGGCGTCTTCGTCGGCGGGATGTCAAGGTCAAGGACGCCGTGCTCAAGCCGCGTCTGCCGCGGCAAATAAGGAACCTCATTGTACACCACTTGCCTGAGCTCTTCAGCAAGCGCGTGACCTACCCTCATCCCTTTACTTTGTCTCCGGTTCCCTGCTGGAGAAAGAGGCTCGCGTCTAATTGAGCAATCTGAGAGCCGCGCTCAACTTCTCTCTCTCGCCACTGTGTATTCTCCCGCCTCGCTTACAACTAACAATCACGTGGAGGTATTCAGTAACAGGCGCGTGTGTATCCAGTCACACTNTATTCTCCCGCCTCGCTTACAACTAACAATCACGTGGAGGTATTCAGTAACAGGCGCGTGTGTATCCAGTCACACCCACCAATCCTTCGTATCATTTCCATGAAGCTTATATACTGCATTTTGTTCCTAGTCATTTAACAAATTACAACTTTTTGGACGCTGTAAACGGAAATTTCGTTATTGTATATTTGTATCACATACAGATAAACTTTTAGTTTTGCATAAATACCAGTCAAAATCACAAATATACTGTTTCAGAATTGCAAAAATTATGAAAACTAAACTTAAGTATAGAAATGTGATAATTCTTACTGAAAGAATGTACCAAAAGCTATTTCATGACAACTATAAAATCGTACAATGAAATGTGTATGCAATTTAAAAGAAATTCTGAAAATAAGGAAATTCTTGTACATTTTTATTTGTGGCTGTCCCTAAAATTTTGTATAACAATTTTNAATTCTGAAAATAAGGAAATTCTTGTACATTTTTATTTGTGGCTGTCCCTAAAATTTTGTATAACAATTTTTGTAAGCATACCTTAAATTAATTAAGAAAATATCTTCCAGTTGCCCCTTTTAAAAATTTTGTGCAATTAGTTTAATTTATTTTATTTGCACATTACAAAAACACTAAAATGTTGACTTTGAAAAGTAATTTGCAANTGTGCAATTAGTTTAATTTATTTTATTTGCACATTACAAAAACACTAAAATGTTGACTTTGAAAAGTAATTTGCAAAAATCATGCAATCTAAAGAAATGTTTATGAAGAAAAACGTCACATAACGTCTACAAGTTGAATAGTATGTCGTGCCAATATAAAATAAGAAAGTTGTTCTTGGCCAACGCCCTTAAGGGTCCCGCCTGCCTGTTTGGAATTCTGTTATTTTTGACGAAACTATTAAACGTGCCCCCCGTTTTTTTACCTACGAAAATACATCAGACCTCTGACGAGGACAGAATGGTTCTTTAACGTCACCACGCATGCTGTAAATATTATTTTGGAGCCCTTTAATACAGTTAAAAACGGGTGAAAGTTCCATGTGTACTCGCAGCACTACGAGAACACTGCACGCCAGTTCAGAGCCCTGCGCGTAGTGGCGATGGCGCTCTTCTAGCACGTGCGAGTGTAACCCTTAAAGATCCCGCGCTTCTCGGCCAAAAAAGGAGAAAAACGTTGCAGGCAGGGATGCAGGTCCGTAATAAGACCGTTATACACAAGGCTACCTAGAATCCCAGATACAAAATTTGTAATATTATTCGTTATGGAAAATGAGCCAGATAAGCATAACATGCCTATACCAAAAGCTATTGTTAAGAAAGATACACGCCCTAGACTTTTTTTTTTTAGTTGCAGTATTTGCAAAATATCAGAAACTGAGTGAGATGAAACAACAAATTCCTGAAAAGTGTTAGAATGCATCGGTGTATTATGTTCACGGTTACTTCCAACTTTTCTGAAGCCCTGCTTAAGTTGTACTTCCAGAATATTCCTCCGTTTAATGTGAACAAATACTAGCCGAGTCCAGAAAATTACACCCAAGGGACAACGCACCGCATTCTTGCGCACAAAGTGTAATAATATGTTGCATAATAACTACTTTACATTAGGCATTAGCAATACACGTATTTTATCCCTGTTTTATTGATATTTACTATAAACAAAATATTATAATTTAGAGATAAAATAAAAGAAAAAGTTATATTTAATTAAAAATAACTTTTTGATACGCGGCATATTTAAGAAACAACCATAAACGTTAAACCTGGAATTATTTTTTAAAAGTTTGATTTAAAAAGTGTGAAGAAACCGCGAATAGACTATATATGCAATCTGTGAACATTTGGCGTATGAAAACATCTCCCGTCATTGTGATGACTGGCCCGGCAAACAGGCTGCATACCTGACTGGCAAACATTTCGCACCCTTTCAAACGTTGCATGTTTTCTGGACAACCATTCACCTGACAGTGTTACATCAAGGTNTGGCAAACATTTCGCACCCTTTCAAACGTTGCATGTTTTCTGGACAACCATTCACCTGACAGTGTTACATCAAGGTGATGTTTCATGTTCCTTTTTAGTGTAAACATATTTATTACGTCATAACTGTTGAGAAAAAGGTAACAAACGTTTGTTAGTTAATAACACGGAACCTCTTAGATTCCTGATAACAGCAAAAGTTATAACCAGCCAAATGTTCACAGATGGCAAATATTAAATCATGCTAATACTATCTACGAATATGTTGTTACATCTTACGTAATTTCTGATTTTTGCAAGTAGCTACTTTTAATTCCCATTTTTCATGGGCGTGTCNTGGCAAACATTTCGCACCCTTTCAAACGTTGCATGTTTTCTGGACAACCATTCACCTGACAGTGTTACATCAAGGCGATGTTTCATGTTCCTTTTTAGTGTAAACATATTTATTACGTCATAACTGTTGAGAAAAAGGTAACAAACGTTTGTTAGTTAATAACACGGAACCTCTTAGATTCCTGATAACAGCAAAAGTTATAACCAGCCAAATGTTGACCGATGGCAAATATTAAATCATGCTAATACTATCGACGGATATGTTGTTACATCTTACGTAATTTCTGATTTTTGCAAGTAGCTACTTTTAATTCCCATTTTTCATGGGCGTGTCACTCCTTTAAATAATTACGCTGGGTTATATTTTTTTTGTAGGTTTTCTAATCCCATTTCCCATAACAATAATCAAATAAGTACCTAGTATTCAGGATTATCTTGTATATTACTGCTTTACACTTTTCTATGTCAACATTGCTCTATCCCAGTCAACATTTTTAAAATTCAATAATAAACGTTTCAGGCAATAAATATTTCCCATGAATTTATTTTCAAAGTGATCAATAAGCCACGAGCAAGATATAGTTTAATGTAACATTATCTCGCATGTCTACTGTACGTTCAATGGCAAGGCAGAAAAATAGTTTTATATACTTTAGATCTTATTCCAAACTGTAGTATTAAAAACAAGTAACTAGCTATATTGTTTTTTTTACNGCTTTACACTTTTCTATGTCAACATTGCTCTATCCCAGTCAACATTTTTAAAATTCAATAATAAACGTTTCAGGCGATAAATATTTCCCATGAATTTATTTTCAAAGTGATCAATAAGCCACGAGCAAGATATAGTTTAATGTAACATTATCTCGCATGTCTACTGTACGTTCAATGGCAAGGCAGAAACATAGTTTTATATACTTTAGATCTTATTCCAAACTGTAGTATTAAAAACAAGTAACTAGCTATATTGTTTTTTTTACGGTAGCACAGGAACTGGCACAAGAGTTCCATACTTGTGTTTCTAACTACGAGTATTCATCGACGTCACTTCGCTAATTCACAGTTATTACTAAGTATGTCCACACCTGCGGCTGAGGGAAAATGCGCAGTGTGCGGGAAGTATAACACAGGCCAGGATTCCACAAGTGTCTACTTAACCAATAACCAAATATATCCTAGTAAGCTCTAGATGTGCTTCACGGTAATTCAAACTCATTTGTAATTATCCTTTGCAAGATTTATTTAGTTATTTTTAATTGGGTCCTTAAGGAATTCGTGTTCCTGAACCTTTTTTTTCAGGATTGAGACGAGAACCGCGGGAACAATAAGGGCGACACTGCTAAACATATCAAGTGCACCATCAGCACTGTGTGCAAATCTCTTAACTGGCAAGCAATGTTCTCGTCGTGCTGATTGTATACCTATGGAACTCTTAACGGTGAACCTATATTTTAATTGATGGGAAATCTGAAGCATGGTTCAATACAAGTCCCTCGTGTACTTTTGTATGTACCATACCATAATATCATTAGATACGGCGCATCAGAATATCAGTTTTAAGCTCCGTTGCAGTACTAATAAATCGTGTTTCTAATGTGTTATCTTGAAAGTAATCGACATGTATAGTCTGAAGTGTGCGTTATTTCTATAAAATCAGCGCAATGGGCGCGCGTTAAATTCTTGCGTAAACAAACCTCGATACAATCGCTCTGCACTGTAGTTCAAGCGACAGGTAGGCGGTTCAAGAACACATTTTTTTTTTCTAGATTTTTATGATATTATGGTTTTGTGATAAGATACCGATGACAGTTTCATAAAAATACCAACTAATTTGGAAAAATAAACTTTTATACACTTACGGATGACTTACGGGTTCGTCTGACACAATACGTTAACCTCCTCTCCAGGAACCAGAAATCTTCTCGAATAAATTTCATGAAAAGCTCAGCTTCAAACAAGAATGTATTCCACTTCCCTTTCCAATTGGTTCATGAAATGTTAGTCATGACTTTAATAACTGTGTACATATAACAAAGTGCAGGGAAACAAAGACGGAATGTACCGACCATATATCATTCTCTTATGCAACCAAATTACAGTCGTGCATAGAGAAAAACAATGGCTTGAAGTCAGGTGGTTATTGTTCGCAAGACGATCAATGTGCGGGATGGTTTCTATCCGTATATAAAAACATTCACGTTTACTTTTTTTACTGGCCGACGGCTGTACGTGAGACGCTGTTTGCTTACTGGGTCGGGGGCATACACGGACCGGTTTCTTTAAAAGTGAAGCTCCATGCTTTTCACAATTATGACAATTTTACCAATATCACGAAATTCTTCAAATGTGTTATCTGAGTATGAAAACACTGGATCCTTGTACAAATGCAAAGGAGTCGAAGAGAACTTTCCACCTCTTTGTGAATGCTTTCCAAGTATTGATAGCTATGAACAGTGTATTACTGAACTGTAGGCTTGAGTAAACGGATTTCTGAACACTTTTGCTGACGTCATTATTTTCCATTGTCTACTGATATTGAGAGAAGCTGTTTAGCTCTTACTAAACTTTAACATTACAGAATTTTTTTGTTGCTATTTTATTATTGACTCAGATATCTCCATACCATTACAAATAAATTGTTGTCCAACTATAAACGGAATGTAGGCTTACAAGTTTTGAAGCCATGCCTGTTAAGATGGTGAATTCTTGTAGCAAGTTGTTATGAGAATGGCGAGTGATGAATGTTGCTCCGCCTGGGTTTATGCAGCTGTTTAGTAGTAGTGACCAGCGTATTGCAGTAAGCAGTGACAACNGATGAATGTTGCTCCGCCTGGGTTTATGCAGCTGTTTAGTAGTAGTGACCAGCGTATTGCAGTAAGCAGTGACAACAGGCGTTCCTATGTAGGTGGAACATATGAATATTTTTGACGTTTTGCGTAAAACACACATTATAGTCTACTCGCGGTTTCTTCGCACTTTTTGAATCAAAAATTTGAAAAGTCACCTCATGTATGTCGTGTTCGGTTGTTTCCTAAATATTCAATGTATCACAAGCTTGAAATACTTATCATAAACATAAAAGTACCTCATTTTTGGTTAAATTGAAATTTTATTTATATAATATATTTTATAACATTTTATTTATAATTTAAATAAACAACCGCAGTGATAAACAGGTGTGTTGGTAATGCCTATTAAGAAATAGTTGCTATGCAAAGTTTTATTANTAACCAAATATATCCTAGTAAGCTCTAGATGTGCTTCACGGTAATTCAAACTCATTTGTAATTATCCTTTGCAAGTTTTATTTAGTTATTTTTAATTGGGTCCTTAAGGCATTCGTGTTCCTGAACCTTTTTTTTCAGGATTGAGACGAGAACCGCGGGAACAATAAGTGCGACACTGCTAAGCATATCAAGTGCACCATCAGTACTGCGTGCAAATCTCTTAACTGGCAAGCAATGTTCTCGTCGTGCTGATTGTATACCTATGGAACTCTTAACGGTGAACCTATATTTTAATTGATGGGAAATCTGAAACATGGTTCAATACATGTCCCTCGTGTACTTTTGTATGTACCATACCATAATATCATTAGATATGGCGCATCAGAATATCAGTTTTAAGCTCCGTTGCTGTACTAATAAATCGTGTTTCTAATGTGTTATCTTGAAAGTAATCGACATGTAAAGTCTGAAGTGTGTGTTATTTCTATAAAATCAGCGCAATGGGCGCGCGTTAAGTTCTTGCGTAAACAAACCTCGATACAATCGCTCTGCAGTGTAGTTCAAGCGACAGGTAGGCGGTTCAAGAACACATTTTTTTTCTAGATTTTTATGATATTATGGTTTTGTGATAAAATACCGATGATAGTTTCATAAAAATACCAACTAATTTGGAAAAATAAACTTTTATACACTTACGGATGACTTACGGGTTCGTCTGACACAATACGTTAACCTCCTCTCCAGGAACCAGAAATCTTCTCGAATAAATTTCATGAAAAGCTCAGCTTCAATCAAGAATGTATTCCACTTCCCTTTCCAATTGGTTCATTAAATGTTAGTCATGACTTTAATAACTGTGTACATATAAAAAAGTGCAGAGAAACAAGAACGGAATGTACCGACCATATATCATTCTCTTATGCAACCAAATTACAGTCGTGCATAGAGAAAAACAATGGTTTGAAGTCAGGTGGTTATTGTTCGCAAGACGATCAATGTGCGGGATGGTTTCTATCCGTATATAAAAACATTCACGTTTAATTTTTTTACTGGCCGACGGCTGTACGTGAGACGCTGTTTGCTTACTGGGTCGGGGGCATACACGGACCGGTTTCTTTAAAAGTGAAGCTCCATGCTTTTCACAATTATGACAATTTTACCAATAGCACGAAATTCTTCAAATGTGTTATCTGAGTATGAAAACACTGGATCCTTGTACAAATGCAAAGGAGTCGAAGAGAACTTTCCACCTCTTTGTGAATGCTTTCCAAGTATTGATAGCTATGAACAGTGTATTACTGAACTGTAGGCTTGAGTAAACGGATTTCTGAACACTTTTGCTGACGTCATTATTTTCCATTGTCCACTGATATTGAGAGAAGTTGGTTAGCTCTTACTAAACTTTAACATTAGAGAATTTTTTTGTTGCTATTTTATTATTGACTCAGATATCTCCATACCATTACAAATAAATTGTTGTCCAACTATAAACGGAATGTAGGCTTACAAGTTTTGAAGCCATGCCTGTTATGATGGTGAATTCTTGTAGCAAGTTGTTATGAGAATGGTGAGCGATGAATGTTGCTCCGCCTGGGTTTATGCAGCTGTTTAGTAGTAGTGACCAGCGTATTGCAGTAAGCAGTGACAAGAGGCGTTCCTATGTAGGTGGAACATATGAACATTTTTGACGTATTGCGTAAAACACACATTATAGTCTACTCGCGGTTTCTTCGCACTTTTTGAATCAAACATTTGAAAAGTCACCTCATGAATGTCGTGTTTGGTCGTCTCCTAAACATTCCATGTATCACAAGCTTGAAATACTTATGATAAACATAAAAGTACCTCATTTTTGGTTAAATTGAAATTTTATTTATATTATATATTTTATAACATTTTATTTATAATTAAAATAAACAACCGCAGTGATAAACAGGTGTGTTGGTAATGCCTATTAAGAAATAGTTGCTATGCAAAGTTTTATTACACTAAGTGCGCACGAATGTGGTGCGTTGTCCGTTTGGTTTAATTTTGTAGACTCGGTTAAGCTTTGTTTGCGTGAGGGGGAGGAATATCCTGGAAATATAACTTTATCAGGGCTTGAGAAAAGTTAAAAATAACCGTGAATGGACTATATACAGTCGCTGCACGAATTTTCATATGTCTGTAAAGATCATGCGACATATTTAAGCAGGTTTTCTCTTTCGAACAATGTTACCAACAGTCGCTTTATAAAGNGTGGTGCGTTGTCCGTTTGGTTTAATTTTGTAGACTCGGTTAAGCTTTGTTTGCGTGAGGGGGAGGAATATCCTGAAAATATAACTTTATCAGGGCTTGAGAATAGTTAAAAATAACCGTGAATGGACTATATACAGTCGCTGCACGAATTTTCATGTGTCTGTAAAGATCATGCGACATATTTAAGCAGGTTTTCTCTTTCGAACAATGTTACCAACAGTCGCTTTATAAAGNTGTCTGTAAAGATCATGCGACATATTTAAGCAGGTTTTCTCTTTCGAACAATGTTACCAACAGTCGCTTTATAAAGTTAAAAAATGATTAGTAACAAATAAAGTTACTGTTCCGAACTTTTAATTTCGTTGGTTATCCTGCTGCAATACTTTGCATATCGCCGTTTCAATTGCTGATCGAGAAAGTAATTCTGAATGTTTAGAAATCAGATTGTTAATGAGTAGGTATATTCAAACTAAACATTTAAAGGACTCAGCTATTTTTAAATATAAAAAATTAATTTCATAAAACAAACAAAAACAAAGCGTGCTACGCTGGCGTGTCAGTGCATTATGTCGCACAGCTTCTGACATTGTTTGTCTATGCGCTTGTGTGCGTGTTCGCTTTCCTTCTCCTGTTTCCTTACTAAGATTAAGCTCTTTGGTTCCCCCTGCCTCCCGCGCATGCACGTAGTAAGTTCTGTCGCCTCAGGTTCTCTTTAAATAGTGTGTTTCCGCCTTCCGCGATAACACTTCGAACACAACTCACTGCCATGTGATCACCCACATCTCATTTCGCCACAAGCAACGCCCTACCCAGACCTTCGCGAATTAACTTCANGATAACACTTCGAACACAACTCACTGCCATGTGATCACCCACATCTCATTTCGCCACAAGCAACGCCCTACCCAGACCTTCGCGAATTAACTTCACGGGCTTTTGGCTCAGAATGACCTTTTTTTTCGCTACAGGCTGGCAGGGGGTCTAGCAAACTCTCGTCCAATCTGTTACTAAACCTGAAATGTTCAAAAGTTACCGTTGACACAGGGACACTACAAGGCAGGTACTCGCTGCTGCATCTCCCCACGTCCCCTGTACAAGCGCCGTGCAGTGACGAGGGGGACACCACGGCGCCTGGTTTGCTGGGGAAACTCAGTAGCCAACTTGTGGGAAGGATGTAAGCTGCGCTCCCACCAATATTTTTTTGCGGGAGGAGGGAGGATGTGTCTAGACTCTCGTAACCCTCCGCGCTCAAACGAAACACACCTGGGATGGACCAACCCCGCGTTGAGGAGCCTAGCTTCAGTGATGAGGAACTGCGGCAGCGATGCCACTTGCTTTCAGCCTTTCGTTTGCCTTTTATCATCCCTGGGACGCCATCAAAGTGAGCTGCGTCAATTTAAATTTGAGTTTGAAATTATTCCATAAAATTGGCGTAGCTAGAATTTATTACAAACCGTTCTGTAATATGGTGGTTTTTGGTACTGTAGTTTCGATTGTCGTTCAAAATTTTCGTTTGGTTTAACTTAAGTCTCTTCACGAAATATTCAGATGAAGCGATTTGGGATTTTTAATCCTCTGTTTATATAACTTTTTAGTATAGTTTCGACGTGTTTTTTCAGTGCGGTTTGAGACCGTTGAACGGGTCTGGTAACAATTGGCTTCAGTGACACGGCACTCATGGCCCAATTCCAGTGAACAACTCTACGTAATCCAATTCATTTTGCTAGCTTTTCTATTCAGATTTTTTTTAACGGCATTGAAGACCTAAGCATTGGCGTGCACTTACATGTGTGATAAACAAGAATGACTTTTAAAATGCTTTGGTGAGTGGTTTTAATATTTTTCAAGTATACTAGGAATTTGGTAGGGCTTTCAAGCTGCCCCTATCTTTATTTATTCGTGTCCATGTTTTTAATATTTGTTTTCTCGGGATAGTTTGGGTAGATTTGATAAAGTTAATCCTGCACACGACTATCTTCCTTCTCAAGCTCAAAAATTTTATTCATTGAAAAAAATTTTATCCAGTAATTTTAGCGTGTTGGTGTCTTAATTGGGACTCATTATTTGCCAGTAATTTATATTGATTGCTCATAGTATACATTTTTTTTGTATAACTCAAGGTTATGAATTTGCACTGTAAGCATTGTGTGTTAAAATAATACTTTTGGCAATGTTAAATTTCCCCAATACGAGTTTTGGCTTTCTTTTTGTTTAATACTGTTTTATACGCCACAAATGTCTTCAATACTTTTCTCATAGTCTTCTAACAATTTATCAATATATATTTATAGTTCTTTATTCATTAGCCTTAACACATTTGACTAATCAATAGCACTGTAGAAAACACGACTTGGATTTACTTTTGCTTGGGTCAGTTGGAAAAATATATTACTGACACGTACAGATTCAAGACAACTGTAAAAATGTACTCAAATGGACTCGGTTATTTATCATCGGATATTAACCACGAAGCTTGCAAGACTTTTTCTGGCATTATTTTTCTAAAACAGTTTGAAAACTGACAGTGTCACCCAGTTTTATTTTGTGATTGTGTGAAAATTACTTTTCTTATTTATGTGTGTGAAGATGCAGTTCTGTAATAACATGTNTGAAAACTGACAGTGTCACCCAGTTTTATTTTGTGATTGTGTGAAAATTACTTTTCTTATTTATGTGTGTGAAGATCCAGTTCTGTAATAACAGGTTTTTTTTTTATATAGACTCCACTTTACCTTACACAAAATTACTTTTCAGCGTTTAAATGTATTGCAGAGCTTTTTAAATTATGGCTATAGTGCATTACGTCTTCGTTTCATAGCTAAGTCAAGGACAATCATATTAAACATGGCCAGTATATATTTTTAAATAAATAAATCAAGAGACACTTTACAGAAAAAAGGAAGAATTAAAATAAACACAACCAACGTACAAGTAAAAATATTGTAACTAATTCAAAAACAATAATATTATTTTATGAAAATAAATTATTTTTATGTGTTTTTTTTCTGTTAAGAAATGAAAGTAAAATTTAAAGTAATGCAAACAGTTGATATTATCGAAAACAACTTCAACACTAGGACAAGTGTCATCTGGTATATACCTGTTATTACTAAGGGGGTCAATTTAATACTATATTTAATGTCAAAGTATTTTGTTGTATAAATTTATTCTGAATCGACAATTAATACAAAGCAAGTCAATTATGGTTATTTTAATATTCTGACTTAAAGAAATACGTTCACTTATAAATATAGTGAGTTACAATAAATACTAAATGTGATCTCGTCCATCTTTCACTTTTGATACATTATTTCATTGCAAGAAATTACTAACTTTCGTTTAAACTAACAATGAAATGCAATTGATATGTATATATATATACACACACAAGTGAGTGATATGTATATATATATATATAACATACACCATACACATACATCATATACCAATCAGGCTATATATTTTACTGTCACAAGTCTCTTCAAACTTTTTTACGACATTTTTTTGCAACAGTCAACAAAAATTGCTTGCTGTTTTCTAAATTTCCCACCTGTAATCCTGCAAACAATCGAAACGAGTCAGCGAAGTTTTGTTTCCAGTGCATTGGCCGACTTATCATTTGCGGAGTTTCGTCACAGGAATGGAGTGAGCAAAGAGATTTGGGCGGCTCTTAAAAACGAGGTCTTGAGAGCCGATGAGGGTGATGGAGATGAGTGTGGAGCTGCACCGGAATGAAAGGGTGGGGGAAACGGGAGATCCCGAGAAAACCCTCTGACCAGCGGCATCGTCCGGCACGATTTACAGAAATGGCTTTGATCTCATTGGCACCTGGCGTTACAGAGTGTGTAGACGGGGATACGGAAGATCCCGAGAAAACCCTCTGACCAGCGGCATCGTCCGGCACGATTCACAGAAATGGCTTTGATCTCATTGGCACCTGGCGTTACAGAGTGTGTAGACGGGGATACGGAAGATCCCGAGAAAACCCTCTGACCAGCGGCATCGTCCGGCACGATTCACAGAAATGGCTTTGATCTCATTGGCACCTGGCGTTACAGAGTGTGTAGACGGGGATACGGAAGATCCCGAGAAAACCCTCTGACCAGCGGCATCGTCCGGCACGATTCACAGAAATGGCTTTGATCTCATTGGCACCTGGCGTTACAGAGTGTGTAGACGGGGATACGGAAGATCCCGAGAAAACCCTCTGACCAGCGGCATCGTCCGGCACGATTCACAGAAATGGCCTTGAGCTCATTGGTACCTGGCGTTACAGTGTGTGTAGAGACTTCTTCCGCAACTTCATATTAGCCTCTCGAAGCTCCTCACATAACTCTAGGATGAAATTTCGCTAGCTAAAAATATTGCCAGTTACTTGCTTGTACAATAGCGATGCATTTATTGCTGCTAAGCCCAGTACATTGAAGGACACGTGAAATGGCCATCGTTGAGTTCCAGATTTTACTGATAACATTTGATCAAAGACACCCATAACATTCTTGGTGTTGTTACAAAAACAATTGTCTATGGAATTTCCTATTATTTTCTGCAATTTTCACTGTGGGATGAACTTTACCCAAGACGGTTACAGTTTTGCTGACCTTGACCTGGTAGACAGTAAGTGTTATATCATTATTCTTGTATGAAGCTGTTTTATGAAGGACAGAAACGCTCTTAGCTGATTTTGGTGCTTCTATTCTCTCTCTGTTCATTGTCCCTACAAGACCTGTGATTTCTATTTTAGCTTCTCTGCAAGATTTTTGGATGTGAAAAAATATCCGTAGTTACACTTCGACCCTTGTATTTAGAAATTTACCTACGAGGAGCAAAAATACATTTTCAAATAGACACAAATTATAAGGTCGTTCATCTTTGCCCAGATACGATATCCCATTGAGGAGACATTTTGAGTTATCATCCACTGCAAACCAAAACTTTTTTCCGTATTGGTTCGGATTTTACAACGTACTGTGTGAAAAGACTTTACTGGGAAAAAGCTGCTCATCTCTGGAAACATTTCCTGCTAGTTTACAACACATAATACAGTTTTCCATAAAGTTGCTACATACATGAGACGAAACTGCAAATGTGTATGTTTTAAAGCGCTCTAAACGCGTCTCTTAAACATGAGATAGAATATATTTCATTATTTCAAGAAATCTGTCCAGACTCATTGTTTGTGCAAAAAATGAAGGTCACCATATGCTGGAACATAAGTTGACAACTGGAATGTTCTTTGCTCCACACACACCTTTCGTGCATACAAATTTGCTATAAAACCAAATAACTCATTCAACGTTAGTTCCCAATCTTGACTATTCAGTCTTCTCCGAGCTTCTAGTTCAGAACAATGGTTGATGTGACGTAGCACTGACTATCAAGCGCCGTGCACTTGCCATGCTTCCTTCAGTGATATTTCTCTTGGCATAAGCTGTAACACCATTCGTCTTACACACAACATTTTGTTGGCTGCGCCTCGCTCAAGTAATATTTACCACGACCATTACGAATGCCATCATGTCAAAATTGGGTACAAATTCGCTTCATACTTCCAATAACTTCATTTACCTGCAGCAGTACAAGAGGGCTGAATTCGATGCCACTGAGTCCCATCTGCATTTCAACAATATTTCTGTTATAACAGAACGTCGCTAATGAGCTATGCGAGCTGATACCTCTATCTGAAAAGTCAGCCTTAACACCACTTTGTAATATTTCAAAATTAATTGGTATTTATGACTATCAAGCAGCCAAAGAATAAAATAAAAATTAATTTTCTAAAAAAAAAATTGTTATCAGAAAAAAACAATTTTGATTCCGAATTAAAATATAAGTTTGGTAAAAATTCTGCCGCAGTTTTTATGACAAACCTGTTACGCCTGTTATATGAACAGTACAAGTGTAAGGGGTAAAGCTTGATGCAGTTCATAAGAAATGAACACACTCACCTAGGCCAGCCTATTTTATGTGTTTTATATAGAGTTTAAGAAGAATGAATCCTTGGTGTAAATGGGAAATTCTGATGAAACATTCACTTCTTTAGTAGTCAGGGTATTTACATAGTTAGAAAAAAGTACTAATATGCGCATATCACACGTATGCATAACCTTAGCTAGTAAGATTCCGTAGAAGTGTTTAACTTTAGGGTGTTTCTGTATTATTTAATAAAAAAAAATTTAATTTGAACTTCAGGACATTGTGTATCATCGATGTATTCCTCCTAATTCTGTCTTAACTAAATAATCTTTGTTTGGAAATATTTGAACTGCACACACACTTGCGGTATTTATTACTTACTCCAATTATTTTTAGTTTATTCACAACTTTAGCAGGTATTTGGAGAACACTATTATCAGTGCGTTCATCTGAGCTCTTTTCAAAAGGAATAAAGTCTTTTATCATCTGCATCTTCTTCGTTTTGATTCGTTTCCTACCTGAACCATTTTTAGAGAGTTCTTGAAAATACTTTAGTGCATCTTCAGGCGTGAAACAGTTCTGCATTTTTTATAAAAAAAAATTATTTTGATAATATTTACTATACTAAAATCGCAAATTCAAAATTAATTTGCACAATAAATATATTCAAAACTTCACTTACCGAGACCATACTAAACTGATAGTGTGTGATTTTATGCCAACAACAGCACATATCGATATCAGTTCCTGGGATATGTCTGATAATTTTTAATTGTGTAAAGAAAGACTCGCAGCCTATTAGTATAACATTTTCGGTCTTTATTTTACTATCAGTCAGTTCAGTTCCCGATTTTGGAACAACCAGTATTCATTTTATATTTACTAATGTTAGATTACTGGTTGAGGGTCATTTTGACCATTTCAGTAATTGCATTTGTTCATCAGTGTAGTTCTGAATCTAATGGAACTAAATTTTTGAAACTTCAGTTTTATGTAGTTCCTGTATATTCAAGAAATTTCTGAAAATGACACACATAAAAATAATTACCCATAAATAGAGCAATGTGAATTCTCACTGTGGTCAAAATAACCCCTCCATTAATTCCCGAGTTAACTCTTCTTTATTTTGGGGGAGGGAAACAGTGTTTTAGTGGTTAGATTACCCGTCTCCCACCTAGGCAAACCGGGCTCTATTCCCGGCCGGGTCGCTTCCGGATTTTCGCAGGTGGGAATCATGCGGGTCTTCTCGGGGATATCCCGTTCCCCCCTCCCCTTCATTCCGGCGACGTTCCATACTCACCTCGCTTCACCCTCATCGACTCTCAAGACCTCGATGTTAAGAGCCGCCCAGATCTCTTCACTGAATTTCATTAATTTATCTATTTACTTGCGAACTTCAGCTTTCCATTTTATCCCCTTTCTGACCTAGTTTTATAAAACTTTGTTTTGCCAACATGCTTTACGATCTTATCCACGTGCACTATTTGTTACTTAGATTTTGCGAGAGGCACACGTTATCTCAACCTGGTATCTTATTTTGTTATCCACATCATAAATATATCCAAGTCGACGTAGAGCAGCGAGGTTGGGTATAGAAAATTTGAAATTTACGATGCTATAATAGTGGATCAAAAAAATCTGTACCAACATTTTGTAAATACAAAAGCGTTATCGACGTATAGGTAGACAAATTAATTTAACCAAATTAGTAATTTTGATTGCAGGTGTAGGATAGGTTAAGAAATAAACAGTTGGAAAGTCTTTGCTACACTTTCTTTGAATAGTACATTCCTCAAACCTATTAAATGCTACCCTGCCAAAAATTTTTTTAATAAACTTTACGACTTGTTAAGGAGTGGCTTATTTTTACCCTTGAAGATAATTATAAAGTTATAGGTTCGGTGGCAGAATACTACGACGTCGATGGGGATTGTGTCTGCCAGGTGTACATACTTTCTCATTCCAGTTCCATATACGCCATGTAGATTAACGTGGTGGCCATGACGGGTATTATCAACCTTGGTAGGTACACGTAATCGTGACGGTGGACACAGGACGGTGGACATATTAGTTTCATGGTGTGCTAAATTGAAAGGTGCGTTGGTCCGCTCTTAGCGTTGTCACTGTCAAGTGGAAACGTCATGGCGGCATTGGCTCCAAGCGTAGCTCTGGTAGGCTCAAGAAACTGACTAGACGGAATTCGCGAACTGTGAAGCGCAATGTACGAAAAAATCCCATGACAATCACATCATTAATTGCAGAGGACCACCATCGCAGCTCAGCTGCGGAGGCCAGTTGTAGGAATCTCCTCCGTGACCGTTACACGTTTTAAACTTCCATGGCCATGCCAACGCCAGGAAACCACTGATAAGACCCGAAAATGACCACGTCATTCGGAGTGGTATACAAGAACACCTTCATTGAAGTATGGAGTAGTGTATGAACGTCTTATTCTTTTAGTCATACACTAGTGCACGATATAGCATTCTGATGAACATATGTTGACTTGGCAAACGCCTGGCAAGCGGTATTTACTCGAGAGTTTTCTAAACAGTTAAATTGGTTGACAGCATAATTTATTGACAGTCTGCATGGCTCAATGAATTATAAAATATATAAAGAAATGTTTGACATTAACGCACTTTCTACACCGTAACAACAGTTGTAATATGCTCTTTCGTGTGTCAGCATGACAACTCTACTAGCCATAACGCGAGGGCAGTTGCGTCGTAGTTTGAAGACGTGTGGGGCTGATTAATGTCTGCTCCTTATTGGTGCATAAAGTGCACTGCAGAGATTTCATTGAAAACACGTGGTTCAAAAACTGTTGGATATTTTGTAGTGATGTTTAAACACGAGAAACATTTCAATTCCACTCCAAGGATTATTTTTCAGAAGTGTAATAGGTTAAAACGGGTGTGTTCAGAATCAGTTTTAGCTGAAAAATTTTCTATGCAGTAATTTGAGTTATATTAAACACGCTTCATACTTTTAACTTTATAAGTGGCCATACAAAAATGGTGTTACTGCTTAAAGTGATGTTGAGGTGAGTCGCCGACGGAAATACTGCACGCCAGTTGAACTCGTGCGCGGAGAGGCGATGAGGCAAGTGGTGACTGAGCAAGTGTCGGTCTGAGAGCTTACACGAGACGAGACCTCGAACGCGCCACACAGATGCAGGCAGGTGGAACTCATGACTGTCCCACCCTCAGCTTCAACTTGAAGCTAAGTGAACATATTCGGTGTGAGCTGGAATATTGTTTACGTGCCAGGCTCACCCGACCAACAGCCGAAAGTCAACAATTCACTTAAATACACAAATAATGCAAGCAAATCCCGTGAGCTGTGTACAAGAACTCAGTCAAGAACCTATCACGAAGTGTTAACACTAATAACATTACAAGAAGTTCAACATCCTGTTGTTACATGGGAAAANAGCCGAAAGTCAACAATTCACTTAAATACACAAATAATGCAAGCAAATCCCGTGAGCTGTGTACAAGAACTCAGTCGAGAACCTATCACGAAGTGTTAACACTAATAACATTACAAGAAGTTCAACATCCTGTTGTTACATGGGAAGAGCCTTTTAAATAATAGTGTACCACTTAAAATTTCTTAACAGGACTTTCCCATAAATAATTTGTCTCGAGAATGCAGTTTTTCCCTGTAAAAAAAGCCATACAGAGAGCGATACTTCAGACACTTGTATAAAATTTCGTTGCCAGACCTGCGAGCATGATAATCAGTAGTTTTAAAATAGAGAATTTATTTCCACCCTCTACTATAGAGTCGGTGACATCATCAATCATGGAAATATAGGTCATTTAAGGTCAATCAATAAGTTACTGCCAAATGGAGTGTGTGAGTGAGTGAAGAGATTTGGGCGGCTCTTAACATCGAGGTCTTGAGAGCCGATGAGGGTGAAGCGAGGTGAGTATGGAGAAGCGCCGGAATGAAAGGGCTGGGGAAACGGGAGATCCCCGAGAAAACTCGCCGACCAACGGCATCGTCCGGCACGATTCCCATATGCGAAAATCTTGAGTGACCAGGCCGGGGATTGCACCCAGATCGCTTTGGTGGAAGGCGAGCAGGCTAACCGCTCAGCCACCGTGGATCCCTGCCATGTGGAGAATCAGTCTAATGTACTGAGATCCAATTCCGCGGAGTATGCATTATGTCCGTGAAATACTGCCTGTGTAATTGTCAGAAAGGTATCTGAATTTTTGCTTATTTGGAAACATTTTTCTTAATTCAAGTCTAGAGTGTAAAACTTTGCATGTCTTTCTGTGTCACTGGTAGGAAAGATCATGAAGAGTTCATTGGGCATAAATTAAAAGTACACAATTTACAGGTTTTGAGAATACCAATTTTATAACCAACAATATTTATAAAACGATGCGCAGGCATTTCTTTTACCGACGATTTGTATAATATTTCTTTTCAGGCAAGATGCCATACTTAATGCTCAGCCTTGCACGCCTTGTTGCATTACTGGTTTCCAGCTTAGTTCAGTGGTTTATGGACACCTACTTTGAACATACAACTATCTGTCTCTGGAAATATACTGTACATCATCTAGTAGAACTAACACCTTTTACAAAGTAATTATAATGTAATTAGCGAAATATAACTTTAAAATCGTCAATAGATTCTTGTCATCAGAGGTAATCTTTGCGATTGTTTGTTTCTAAGGTTTCCTAGAAGTCTCTGTTGGCGACAGCTGTGCTGCGTGGCGTGGCTTCTTGAACGCTAGTTTGTACTGGCGGTGATGACAGATCCGCGGTGACCCAGTTCGCCGGCGGACGGGAGCCCGCCAGTCCTGGTCTCCTCCCCGCGTGGCTGTCCTGCCAGCACGCCTCACCACGCTTCTCTGCACACTCCCACTCGCGAGGAGATGTGGGTCAGTGGAAGTGGCCCGGGACCTTGGCAGCTCGCCTCTTGCGCGGCGGGACCTGCCTCCATGTCTTCGGCCCAGCGCGTTGCGATACGGCACGCCACGCCCTTTGCCAATGCCGCTCGCTCGCCCCACTTTCAGACCTGTAACGGGATGTATGTGCCCAGGCCGGGACTTGAACCCCTACCTTTCAACTGTCCATGCCGGCGGCATTCCAAACGTGGCGCGCGGTTTGCGTTGTACTGAACAATCATCCGAGGGGTGGCCTTGTCTGTGGATGTGCATGATAAAATTATGAAGTGTGTCCACCATGTTGGGACACCCAAAACTTGGGAGACCTAAGATGTCAAAATTAAAATTAGACTATTGTATCAGGGCATGTTGATAAGCCTGAAAGTTTAGTTTCATTACTTGTTATTTGTTAAAAAATTTCCACATTTTACATGCATTAAACACACAAACCTGCCTCAACATCTTCAATGTTTTGGGTGTCACACAATGGTGATGGACGAAAATGCAGCTTAATGACGTCATATCATGGCATACCCTGTTATTCTAACATTCATGCCACCATCTTACCGAGCAGTCTTACGGTTCTGCCACAATTGTGCGGATGCATCTGTCCGAGTCGTTCGCCTGTGTTGTCAGTCCACGCAGATGTTCGATGACGCTGAGCTTGTGTGCTACAATGAGGTTTTCTGACGGATGCAGTTGGAAAAAAGGGTAGCCATTTTTGTTTACACTTCTAAGGGTCAATTTGCTGTCTGTTTTAACATTCGCGGTGTATTATAATGCTTGTCATTGATATGAAAAAAAAAGGCTAGCTTTACTGCATTACTTAGCAAACAGTCCAGCCCTACATATATAAACAACAAAACGAATTGTTTAGGTATTAAATATGATATGTATGCATTGCACATTTCCGCGTGCATTCTCTTTTCTGCGTATAAACAAAGTATCTCATTGGTCTCAGTGCTGATTATGTCAGATGCTGATGGTGCAGTCCGTCCTGTCTGACCTAGTCAATCAGCACTTCATCTCACGTCTGCACCATCAGCATCTGACGTCACAGGCCACGTGAACCAATCAAATGCTGTATCAGCGACAGCACGGTCAGCACGGACAAATAATACAGACGCATCTGCTCGATTGTGGCAGGCTCTTTACTTGTATCTCATCAGACTGGGGCTCATGCGTGGACATGAGTAGGTAGGCAGGCTCGGCTTTGTCTCTCGTCAACAGCAAGGTTGATAGAGGTGGAGCATGGTACTCAGGGGAGCAGTGACGGAGAAGGAATCGGCCATGGCCTGTAGAAAGGAACACTCGCCTGGTGTGATTTCGGAAAACCATGTAAAACCGAAATCGNGCAGCTTAATGACGTCATATCATGGCATACCCTGTTATTCTAACATTCATGCCACCATCTTACCGAGCAGTCTTAAGGTCCTGCCACAATTGTGCAGATGCATCTGTCCGAGTCGTTCGCCTGTGTTGTCAGTCCACGCAGATGTTCGATGACGCTGAGCTTGTGTGCTACAATGAGGTTTTCTGACGGATGCAGTTGGAAAAAAGGGTAGCCATTTTTGCTTACACTTCTATGGGTCAATTTGCTGTCTGTTTTAACATTCGCGGTGTATTATAATGCTTGTCATTGATATGAAAAAAAAGGCTAGCTTTACTGCATTACTTAGCAAACAGTCCAGCCCTACATATCTAAACAACAAAACGAATTGTTTAGGTATTAAATATGATATGTATGCATTGCACATTTCCGCGCGCATTCTCTTTTCTGCGTATAAACAAAGTATCTCATTGGTCTCAGTGCTGATGATGTCAGATGCTGATGGTGCAGTCCGTCCTGTCTGACCTAGTCAATCAGCACTTCATCTCACGTCTGCACCATCAGCATCTGACGTCACAGGCCACGTGAACCAATCAAATGCTGTATCAGCGACAGCACGGTCAGCACGGACAAATAATACAGACTCATCTGCTCGATTGTGGCAGGCTCTTTACTTGTATCTCATCAGACTGGGGCTCATGCGTGGACATGAGTAGGTAGGCAGGCTCGGCTTTGTCTCTCGTCAACAGCAAGGTTGATAGAGGTGGAGCATGGTACTCAGGGGAGCAGTGACGGGGAAGGAATCGGCCATGGCCTGTAGAAAGGAACACTCGCCTGGTGTGATTTCGGAAAACCATGTAAAACCGAAATCGTGATGGCTGGACCGGTAATCAAGCCCATGAACACCCGAACGAGATTCCAGTGTAACATCACCGTGTCACCTCGGTCGATGGGTAAATACGTAACATTGTAATTTGCGAACTAGTAACTGCAGTTGTTACATATTTGTCTCTGGATACCGTAATCCCACACGATGTTATTTCCAGAGAACACCATCTGGTGTTACGTAAGGTTGAGATCCTATCAATTCCGACGTCCTCCTCTTGACCCACAGCATCTGTCCATATGTCACTATGCAAAGACAATCTTTAGTTGAATTTTCTCTCAACACAAGTGTCACTCTACCAAAATGTCACAAATTGAGACACGCCTGGATACCTAAACACCACTGGAGGATTCCACGAGGAGTCCCGCTTGCATCGCTGGTGCATTCCAATGCTACTACTCAGTTAGCAAAACGACAATCCGTGTGCTAAGAGTGCCCAGTGGTCTGTAGTACATGTAACCTCAAAGTTAAATGCTTTAATAGTATTGGAACGATGAACGTCCCAGTAGCATGTTATGGTGGATATTGGCATCAGGAGCTGATAGATTAGTCTCTATAAAATGCATTGTCATATGTACTTTAGCCTCTTTTTACCCTGACCAGTAAGCTGTTTACAGTCAAAAATTATTTAAAAAAAAAAAAAAAAAAAAAAAAAAAAAAAAACCAGTGTTATTTATTTTTAGATGGTGTGATTCTAGTGGCAAATACAAACCAGCCCGAGCACTGTGGAAATCCGTGAATCAAATTCTAATCCTGGTCCATACTTTACTTTCTATCAGCCAGTATAGTTACAGTAAATATCAATGCCAGTCTTGCTAAAATAGTTGACCCACTTCATTTCTCTGAAACTATTGCCTTCCCCGGAAATTTCTGCTACATGGATCCTCAGTGGTGGACACCATTGCCATAAAGTGTAACAGGTTTATCTGGGTGCTCCCACGGCTTCATTCCGCTACTGCTCTATCTCCACGTCATTTGAATTCATTTAATCATAATTATGTTGCGAAAGTGATGTTCTTTACATAAACAAGCTTCGCTTACTGGCGGTCTTAAGGGGTCTTTCTACTGCCTGCTGTTCGGCAGGCACGACGTCATTCCTGAGGTTACGGGTGGAATGCGTGGCAGACAGCGGGCTGTGGAAAAGCCCCTTGTTTGCTGTGTGGCTCACGTATTCGCGAGGATTGCTCTCGAGACGAATCTCGAGGTGGTTGTGCGTGTAAATGAAAGATGCCGACGCAGAAACGCTTATTCGCAATGGGAAGGGACAGACAGTGGAAACATCACCAGCACAGTGTTTCCAAGAAGGGCCGGGCGTTCCCCCAACCTCACTTTGGACAATAGTACGCGGCATTTGTCCGTCATTGCTATTGACTAATTACGTCCTTCTGGCCTCCAAAATTTTCTTTAATATTGCAACTTCTTTTCACCTGTTGTGTCGGCGAGGGTAACCTGGAAACTTGTTTACTATAAGTAACTAACTCCGTATGTCACTTGTTTTGAACTCAGAGTGTTATTAACTCACATAAGTTTTAGGCATAGTTTAGCTCTTAATTGTACACGAGCAGATGTGGGGAAATGTCAACTCATAGGCTTCCAGTAACTTAAATAACATAGAACGAATTATATTACTTTATTTATGTGTAAACACAGTTGGATGATAAAACTTGTCATCGGCTAGGTATTACAGTGTAAATGTTTTGAAGTTACGGGTGTGTTTTGGTACAAGCATTGGAATTGTATACGTGAAAAGGCATTCTCTCCTTAAAAAAAGCGTAGGTGGAAATCGTAATGTTATATTGGAGGGATTATTTGTATGGATGAAACTTTGCAAAACTTATGCTGAGTGTTACAAACTAACTTGAAAGTATATTGTAAAAATTGGAGCCATTTGTAGAACTTCTGAGCTGTAACTAAGCTATGGGAAAGAAGTTATCCAACCTACACATGCATGGAACATTTTTTAGGAGTATTATTTTTTAGTAATGTTTAGTATATTATATTTCAGTATCCATACATATTAATACTTACTAAAATAGTTTCACTATTATTATGAATACCGTTGAAATTTAATATTTCTAACGTTGAACTGAAATTAAATAACTATAGATATTTTTAAAAGCATTAAAAATGAAAATAATTTTCTTTGATTTTACTCGCAAATATTATTAAAAGATGTTTTCCATTACTTTACTACAGCTGCGATGCAATGCGTGTTGTAGCTCTATGGTCTACATATTTACAAAATTTATGTAGTTTAAGATGGGAGGAAATGTATTTTAACTCATGGTCACAGTAATATGTTATGTTCACGAATGAAGGAAACTATAACCATATGCAAATCATTGCCATTTCCTTTCAAATTATCATACCTATATTTCACCAAACTTTTTTTTTTTTTTGTCTTAAGAAGGGCGGGAAACAGAGGAACTTTGTTTATTGTTTCAGTGTTAAAATAAATATTGTTACAATTTCTCCCTAAGTCAGTGGACTTAGCCAGGTTCGTTAAGGGATGAAGGTCTTAATTAAATGAATGTGTTAATTATAGTTTCCTAATTTATCTACAAAAACTACAAAAAAATCTTTCGACTCAAAACGTTACAATAAATTGTTATCACTTGCTGTTTACAATTGATGAATCCAATCAATACAATTTACAATAACCTCAAAGAAATTAATGTAATTATATAATTAAATCTGTCTCAGTAAACATTGTATGAAAATATTTTGAATCACTAAATAAAATATATGTCCATGGTTTACAGTGGTGATATTCACATGTTCATACAGTCCCACCTCACTTTAGTCTAGGTCCCACCAGTCAGCAATGTTCTAGATATTTCGTAGCACCCTCATGCACAGTGACCTTCGCTCGTCAAGTATCATGCCCTCTCGTCTATTCACGCCACAACACATCGTCCGCCATCATCTCGCAATCTCCGGTCGTCATCCTTGTCCTTCGCCGATGTCCCTCGCGGCACCACACGTCACTTTATTACCGGACCCAGCCAAATGGCTTCTGTGAAAAGATTGCCGACCCTCAGGCCGTTTCAACATTTATAGTGTTGTCAGTGGTCGCTCAAAAACTTCTCTAAATGCCGCGTTGCGCCGAGGGTCCTAGTTCCCAGAATCTTCTTGCGCATCCTCTAAAGATGCCGGCTTCCCCACCAGGGGGAAGGGGGACTGTGACGCCAGCTAGGTCAGCTGTCAATCATCCCCCGGCTGCTGGATGCCCGGAGCAGACCGCCTGGGGAGAGGACGGTCGTGGTGGGTCAGTGTAACCCCCTCCCCCCGCCTCCTTCCCAAAGTGCCGGACCACGCCTAACAATATCAATGTATCTACAGAAACTCAAACAGAGTGAAATGATTGCGCATGCATTTTATGCTGCAGATGACAGTAGTGTAGATAACTGTGTATTTACTGAACAAACACAGTAAAGTATAATTTTTAGGATAGTTTAAATGTAAACATTATGTTTGAAAATACAATCACGTGGCCATGTTCATTCTTACATGCTACGGAAGTTCTCGTGTCTACTGAGAGGATAAACTAAATATCNTACGGAAGTTCTCGTGTCTACTGAGAGGATAAACTAAATATCTTACAAAATTGCTCACTGTGATCAGTTTAAATATCCCGGGACCTCAGTTCGTATGATTGTAATAATTTAAGTAGTTGGTTTCCAGCTACTTACAAACAACATAAGCTGTTGTAACGCCAGTAGATACTTCCACCTCAGTGGTGTTTCTCGGTAGGGATTGCAATCCGGCGTAATTTTCAATCCGACCGGATTTCCATCGATCCGGCTGGATCCGGCCGGGTCCGACCGGATTGATCAAATCAGGATGATTTTTCCTTTTCGGTCTGCCGAAATGAACTGTTAATTAGTTAATCGAGTGTATTCTACTTATATATAAAATCAACGTTATTTCCGATGTTAATATTAGACAACGAGCAAACAATTAAAATCTAGCACAGTGTAGGTAACAAGTTAAATTTTAACGACACATAACGGGTGGTTCAGTCTTCCTAGATTTAACTTTCACAGATAAATCCATTTTAGTAAGGAACTTTATAAAATCTTATATAATTAACCTTACGTAACTTACTGAGATTACAATAATTAGGTATTTGAGAATGCTAACAAGTCTCATTCTTATAATTATGACAGAAAAAAGGATCGTAGAAAACAAATAGTGTTAGTGGTGTCATCTACCAGTCAACTTCTAATAGAGCTAAAAATATACNAAAAAAGGATCGTAGAAAACAAATAGTGTTAGTGGTGTCATCTACCAGTCAACTTCTAATAGAGCTAAAAATATACCCTGCGGCCGAAAAGGCCCTTTCAGCTTCTACACTTGTCGGCTTTATTGTCAGCAAATAATCATGAACAGCAGACAGGTATTCTCCTCGAACTCCTTCACTTTCAAATGCAGTCACTTCCTTTTTTAGTACTTTATCAAAATCTTCCTCTTTTTTAGTATGTATGGTATAACACGTCGTTTCTTGCTGGATTTGTAATTGTAATTCTTCCTGTAATGTCAAATCTTTTTTCAGTGATGGTGAATCTAAGTTCTTCCCTACTTTCTCTTCCACGATTTCATTACAGTTATCATCTTGAATAAGTCTTTCTAAAACATTTCTAATTTCTAATCGTATGACTTTTTTCTTTGGCATAGTAAATGTATCATCATCTCGGTTTGTATCTTCATGATATTTCATTGGATTCTGTAAGTATGTTAATATTCCTGTTACTACAGTGCGGCGTTCTTTAATCCTTTTACGTAGTGCTTCAGATAATTCAGTACTTAACACCGTGTCATGAGTGAGCAACTTCTCTAAAACAAACTTTAGTGTTGTTTCAGCAGTTAACAGGGTCGAATCTCTTCTGCATACGGCCTCTACAGCCAATTTAAATGGCTGCAAACTGTCAATCAAGTCTTTTATTTTCGACCATTAAAGGTCACTAAATTTTATGTCAGATCCTATATCTATTAAAGCTTTATCGATACACACTTTCAGCTTATAAAGTATTCCTATCATAGCCAGAAGACTATTCCAACGCGTGCGGCAATCCAAAATAANATACACACTTTCAGCTTATAAAGTATTCCTATCATAGCCAGAAGACTATTCCAACGCGTGCGGCAATCCAAAATAAGACTTAATTCTTTACCTGTATCTTCTTTCACATACTTTTGCAGATACATATCGTATTTAGTAGGCGATCTTTTGAACAGCNTATCTTCTTTCACATACTTTTGCAGATACATATCGTATTTAGTAGGCGATCTTTTGAACAGCGTCACCCCTTTTAGCACTTTTTGAAGAAGATCTTGTATCTAGGAATCACTTCCGCTCTAGAAATATAAGGATGACGAGGATCCGTTATGGATACTGTAACTCCTTGAACTTCAATATCATCATTCGTTGNGCTCTAGAAATATAAGGATGACGAGGATCCGTTATGGATACTGTAACTCCTTGAACTTCAATATCATCATTCGTTGTATCTTCGTCATCTGTACCTGATTCATTAGATGTTGTTGGCGATGTTGCTAGGTGTTCTTCTTCCTTGTCTGCATTCTTTTTGTATAAAACATCGACCACGGCTAATTGTAACCCATGTGCGAAGCACAGTTGCTGATAACAATTCATGAGCTTACCTACTTTGACCATGACACTTGCGCCGTCAGTACTCATGCCAATAATATCAGTATCAGAATNCTTACCTACTTTGACCATGACACTTGCGCCGTCAGTACTCATGCCAATAATATCAGTATCAGAATCAAGACCAAAACTTTCTAAGCGGTTTTTTTATTAGACTGATAGTATGTTCCGCAGTACACGAACCATGTATTCTAATCAAGCCCAGATTAAAGTGTTTTTCTTTTTGGTGTACATTTAGGTTCAAATATCGGTGATTTTTTTGGGATGTCCATTCGTCGAAACTCAAAGAGAATCATTTCCTTGTTTCTTAAGATATTCGAACTCAATTATCAAGTCGTCTTTGACGGTATTTGCCAAATTTGTAACTATAAATATTATAGTGTTTGGTGAATTAGGAAGTTTAAATCCGCTTTTTGAAAACAAATATCTCAAATCTAGTGACGTACAAAATAAACTAAGGGACACACCATTTTTACAGACAATTCTCGAGATCATCTTTTCCATCGAGTTTTCCTTTTTAAAATAACTGTCAATTGTTTTAGACTTTTTCTTGGGTATTTCCTCCCCACAAATAATATCAGCTGAATCAGTTTTTGATGTGGACGGTTTAGGAAATGAATTAGAATTCGGACGTTTTGATTGGCTATTTTCAGAACTTAGATCAACGCAATGCTTTGTTCTCAAATGTGTTTTTAAACTTTTACAAGAACCTTTACTTAATTTTTAGTATGTTAGAGCACAATGTGCATTTAGCGTTCACAAAGTTATGTTTTTGCATTTTTTTAAAATAATGCCATACAGTTTTCTCACTGTCTCCACCATAATCCTGCACATTTTAGCTTGTTTTTGAAAGTGATATGTTTTGAAACTTTTGTCAACTAGGCTAGTAGTAGGAGTAGTACCTCCGTAAAAAACAAAATACAAAACGTATTTAATTACAATTTAAATTCTAATTTTCGTTCATTTACGTAACTCAACTCAATTCATTCCTAATAATTCAGACGATTTGTGTAAAGTATCCGGCAATATTTATTTATTTAATAATCTTTTATATCATTCNTGCAATGCTTTGTTCTCAAATGTGTTTTTAAACTTTTACAAGAACCTTTACTTAATTTTTAGTATGTTAGAGCACAATGTGCATTTAGCGTTCACAAAGTTATGTTTTTGCATTTTTTTTAAATAATGCCATACAGTTTTCTCACTGTCTCCACCATAATCCTGCACATTTTAGCTTGTTTTTGAAAGTGATATGTTTTGAAACTTTTGTCAACTAGGCTAGTAGTAGGAGTAGTACCTCCGTAACAAACAAAATACAAAACGTATTTAATTACAATTTAAATTCTAATTTTCGTTCATTTACGTAACTCAACTCAATTCATNAAACAAAATACAAAACGTATTTAATTACAATTTAAATTCTAATTTTCGTTCATTTACGTAACTCAACTCAATTCATTCCTAATAATTCAGACGATTTGTGTAAAGTATCCGGCAATATTTATTTATTTAATAATCTTTTATATCATTCTCACACTCATAAGTGGAAGTAGTGGAACGTAACGTTAACATAATTCATTTATCAATTCCGCAAAAAAATGTATATTTAAATAAAACACTTTTTAGCGGATACTCTCGCGGTTTATTTTTCATTTTCTCCTAAATCTTAAATCATTAGTGCTCGCGTAAATACAAGAAAAATGTATATTTACTTACATTTTGACAAAGCAGCGCGTCAAAACAAAACACACATTTGTTGACTCGAGCGAGTCGAATACTCGAATGATACTGAGGACCNGACAAAGCAGCGCGTCAAAACAAAACACACATTTGTTGACTCGAGCGAGTCGAATACTCGAATGATACTGAGGACCGAGCACGTGGCGCGACGTGGCGGCGTGGCGTGGTGGGGCGACTCAGCGTCGAACGACTCGCACGCACACGCACCACNGAGCACGTGGCGCGACGTGGCGGCGTGGCGTGGTGGGGCGACTCAGCGTCGAACGACTCGCACGCACACGCACCACGCATTTATACTACCTACTCATGCAACAGCGCGATTATTTTGCCAAAATTGCTATCACCGGATCTGGTAAACGTTTAGTGATGCCGGATCCGCTGGAATACCGGATCCGATTTTCCGGATTGCAATCCCTAATTCTCGGCCAGGAGCCACGCACAGTTGAAATGCCCTCTGTGCATCTCTAAGGCNATTTTCCGGATTGCAATCCCTAATTCTCGGCCAGGAGCCACGCACAGTTGAAATGCCCTCTGTGCATCTCTAAGGTAGAAAAGCGGGCCTTCGCGAGTAAACGGGTTGTGTGTAGTCCGACTTGCAGTGGAAAAGGCCAGATCGTGAGAAGATAGACGTCGTCTCGGGGACTTACGAGCACGTGACGTCACCGTGTTCGCACGGACACGCACCAGCGAAAGGTCACTCATGCAAAAAGAAACTAATTTTGAATTCCATGACGCATGTTCNATTTTCCGGATTGCAATCCCTAATTCTCGGCCAGGAGCCACGCACAGTTGAAATGCCCTCTGTGCATCTCTAAGGCAGAAAAGCGGGCCTTCGCGAGTAAACGGGTTGTGTGTAGTCCGACTTGCAGTGGAAAAGGCCAGATCGTGAGAAGATAGACGTCGTCTCGGGGACTTACGAGCACGTGACGTCACCATNGACGTCGTCTCGGGGACTTACGAGCACGTGACGTCACCATGTTCGCACGGACACGCACCAGCGAAAGGTCACTCATGCAAAAAGAAACTAATTTTGAATTCCATGACGCATGTTCGTGCATACAAAAACTTACATGGATGGATACTCACGATTATATTTGGTTTCCTGGTAATTTGATATCGGTAAAGAGTACAGAATTGTTGGGTTCGTGTAAAATACTATGTTAATGATTTTTATTTTAATAGTTTTTTTGTTGGCTACATTGAAATACAATATAAAACAAAACAATTCTTGTATTATTTTTCTCGTAGGATCTCGTGGAAATGTTTGGCCATCTAGTTTCTTGCCGGGGTCTGGTCGAACTGCCATCATTCGGCGTCAGTGCCACATGGCGTGTTGCCTTATCCTGTATGGCCAGTAAACACTGCAGTTATTTGAACGAATCACAGCAGAGCCTGTAGAGGTTCAAATATTTGGTATTCTCTTGCTTCTTAATTATCCTCTAATAGTCTATAAGAAGGAACAGTTTTATTCACTTTAAGCCAGTACGCATCACTGGTAGACATGTGACACTAGAGAGTAATTTATTTTTACCTGGAAGTGACGTATCTTTGTGAAATTAAATACTTTCGTGGATCGAAAAGATTGCGTGTTTTAAATCTGTAATGTATGCCACTTTGAAGACGGCTTATAGTGAGGATGGTGAGAGAACACATGTTGTTACAAACATTCAGTGAACAATTTACAGCCTACATTAATAAATAATTAATAGGAGTTATAACTATTTAGAGTGTTACAGGGAAGTTCACTAAATATATGGGACCTTAAAACTATTGCATTGGTTTTGCAAAACTATGTTTTAAATACATTTTGTAGATTTGGTATCACGAAAAACCTGCACCGATAAAAGACTCCGAATTAAAAATACTTTGCATATAATATACAAAATATATATTATAAAATACTGAGCAAAATATTTTTATTTTAAAATTCATTGACATCTTTAAANTAGAGTGTAAGAGGGAAGTTCACTAAATATATGGGACCTTAAAACTATTGCATTGGTTTTGCAAAACTATGTTTTGAATACATTTTGTAGATTTGGTATCACGAAAAACCTGCACCGATAAAAGACTCCGAATTAAAAATACTTTACATATAATATACAAAATATATATTATAAAATACTGAGCAAAATATTTTTATTTTAAAATTCATTGACATCTTTAAACATAATTTTAATTATAATTAAACATTTGAATAATTTTCTTTGTAGCACTATGACGAAAAGTAACGATGGATTCCAAGCATTTGTTTCTAATATACACTGCTGGCAAAATGTTTAGCGTATAGCAGAATTCAGGATGTTATATTGAATACAAGTAGTTTACATTTCATGTTGTCCTCCTAATAGCACATACAGTGGAAACAATACACAATACTCGTTTACATCATCCCAGTATGAAACAAACAAAAGGTATAAACTGAAAAATAAATTAAACAAAGGAATCTTATCGGTTTGAATAACAATAAAAATTGTCTTCTCATATGCATCGACAAACTTCAATAACGTGTAGAACCTCCACGATTACTGAGGCACACTTGTATCCGATGAGGCATGCCAAAAACAAGATCATTAAGCATTTCTTGAGACAAATTGGCCCATTCCTCAATTGCGGCTGTTTTTAAGGCATGAGAGTAAACCTGCTGTGTGTGTGTACNACGTGCAATATGCATGTCGCTGGAGGGGAAGACGCCAGTGTTTACATGATTCACACATCATAGTTACAATCCAAACCTACTACAAACCTAAATATAACGTATTCGTTTGCGACCGGGGAATAAGTTAAACTTTTTGAGAACATTATATGTGCGACCATATATGTAAATACATTCACCGTCAAAAAAATGTTCACCTACAAGTAAGTGCTGGATTGCAATACTACTCTGAATGAAAGCAAAAGTCAGCAATAACAGGAAATTATAAAAACTGAGACTCGCATGAGCAATATCTATTGTGCTACACATACACATGTCACTCATTATGACATCGGACGCCATATTTGTGAGCAAATTCCGCTAAACCTCGTGGCATAGAGTTGTAGAGGCCCCTAATCATGTGATGCGATATTCGATTCCATGCAGTTCGAATATTCGCTCGCAGTTCCTGCAGATTTTGCGGTAGGTCGCGAGAGAGTGGAGTAGAGCATTCTACACATTTTCAATTTGACATATGTCCGGTGATGCGGCTGACCATAGGAGAGTGTCCATGACTTCAGGGCATCCTATTGAGACGGCAGCGATATGAGAAATATCGTTGTCCTGCTGGAATAGAGCACTGGCGTGAGCGCCCACAAATGGCAGGACCTCTGGTTGCAGGACCTCCTGAACATACTGCTGGCCTGTCAAAGTGCCTATGTCGAATACCTACGGTGAGCAGGCATCGTGCTTCATCTTGCAATCTTGGTCCCACGCGCGAAATATTTTCACCCGATGGTTGTGCAATATGCTATATTTGATTTTATGTTTTTATTATTTCGTGTTTGTCTTATGGCATATTTAAATTAAGAGAGAATTTGTGTGACCGAAGATTGTCTACTTTGGTACTTCCTTTCGGCATGCAGATATGCAAGTTAATACAAATGTTTCGACTCAATCCAGTCGTTTCTACTTGGAGGTATTTTGTAAGCCCAGTTTATCTACTGATAGATTGTTAGCCGGATGGAGGCTTTACAAGTAAGAAGCCCCCTATTTAAACATCTAGATAACCTATTACACCACTATTTGAATTTACGCATCACATCAGCGACTCGCGGTACCTTATGACTATGTTCCATGCAATCATTTCATTTCGAAATTGTTTGCCACCGTATGTCCAAGTTTGAATTCATGCAGAAAATGGCGAGTAAATAATGTGGTTCCAACATGTTGCGTAGAGCGCCNACCGTATGTCCAAGTTTGAATTCATGCAGAAAATGGCGAGTAAATAATGTGGTTCCAACATGTTGCGTAGAGCGCCGTGGCACTTCCTCTGCAGCTGCACTGCAAGCAGATAAGCTTGCGATAACGTGACCTTTAACAGGCTTTAATCACGGCTACATCTGACCCGTAAAGGAAGCGAGGCGAGTTTGATCGCGGAGAGTAATTTATTTCCAAACAGTCCGTTAAAATGAACGAATAACTATTAAGTTTCACATTCTCTGGAATGGGGATGGATATCCATTTTCTTTAAAGTACTCTCACAAGTCAGCTGAACTCTACCACGCGAGGCGCCACGGTGGTGTAGTGCTTAGACTACTCACATCCCACCTAGGCGAACCGGGTTCGATTCCTGGCGGGGTCGCTCCTGGATTTTCGCATGTGGGAATCGTGCCGGACGATGCCGCTGGCCGGCGGATTTCCTCCCGCCCTTGCATTCCGGCACTGATCCATTCTCAACTCATTTTACACATATCGGCTTTCAAGGCCTAGTTGTTAAGAGCCGCCCAAATCTCTCAACTCAACTCAATTTAGCGCTAGCCTTCTATAATCCAATTTTCTAATTTTTCCTACAGAAACACATNATTCCTGCAGAAACACATTCATTCACAACTGCTTCCATAGGATGGGCAAGGCGTTCTATGAGAGCTGTTGCTCGAGGTCATGACATGTGCAGCAGTGTACTAGTGTATAGGATTGCCTAAATAAGTATTCTGAGCACTAGCTGGTCTGAAAATGCCTTTTTCTGGGATGGACCTCAAATCAAAACACAGTATAATAAATGTTCTGACTTTGCAAGAAATGTTGATGCGTTTTTCACTATATGTGGTAACTAAAGGTGGTGTTAGTTGACAAGGAGAATAGCGTAAGGCTAACATAATCCACGCATCACATCAGGTTGTGTGGATGACTAATTCACCTGATGTAATACTTGTATATATTCAGACAGACATATATGCAGACATACACAAAAATTCACTGAAGAGCCGAAAAAATTGGTATAAGCGTGCGTGTGCAAATAACAGAGGTATGGAACCAATCAGAGTAAAGCGATGCGGTAGGCAGCGCCTATATAAGACAACAAGCGTCTTGCAAAGTTGCTAGATCGGTTACTGCTGCTACAATGGCAGGTTATCAAGATTTAAGTGAGTTTGAACGTGATGTTATAGTCAGCGAACGAGAGATGGGACATAGCATCTCCGAGGTAGCGATACAATATGGATTTTAGCGTAAGATCATTTCCCGAGTGTACCGTGAATATCGGGAATCCGGTAAAACATCGAATCTTCGACTTCGCTGCAGCCGGAAAAAGATCGTGAACGAACGGGACATATGACGACTAACGGGAATCATTAAACGAGGCAGATGTGCAACCCTTTTCAAATTGGCGCAGATTTCAATGCCTCCTGCATACCTTCAGACATTAGTCGAGTCCATGCCACGTCGTCTTGCGGCACTTCTGCGTGCTCGCGGGGGCCCTACACGATATTAGGCAGGTGTACAAGTTTTTTTGGCTCTTCAGTGTATATGCATTTGTACATTACCCTCCTAAAACGAAACAGTATATGTTTTTTTATTTTAATTTAATAAAATATTTTTTTGAACAACAGAGTTTATCAGTATAGGAAGTATGTCTGCCGCGGGATTTTTTCCCACGTAATGAAACTTAAGTATTGTGTCGGCTAGCATTTTTTCCCAACTAGGTCCTATATTTTTTATAAATCATAAACATACCTACTGTGTCTCTCAACCATTATTCCAGCAGAAACGAGTAAACTTACTGAAGTATTTAAGGGGAAGTTCAAACAGCATTATACATAAGGGGTTATTGTTACATGGGCAGGTAGTTACTAAATACATTTATATCCCACTTTGTTTAAACACAGCTAGGAAATTTCAATCAAAGGATAAGACAAAGGTAAAATTTCTTATGACAATGAAAAATTCTATAGTAGTAACTTTATGTTTAGGGTCGATTGAGAAGTTATGAAACTAATAACTCCAACAAATACGATTACATAAAATAAGAAAACACTTCACAAAGTAGGACGCCAGTATTTTACAGAATAAACAAATAGTTTATCTAGGCTTCCCAAATAAAGGTGTATCCTCTACAACCTTGAAGCCTGAACATGTGTTCAGAACACATCCGTAGATGATTATTTTGTCGGGCCAAGTTTGGCCGGTATTTGGTCTGTGGATGTTGGCTTAACTTGAGACATAAACTGTTCCACTAGGATCAAAATGAATCTCGGTGTATCAAATCCATTGTTCTTGATTTTCATCAAAAAACAAATGTATTAAAAAATATTTCGCATTTTTGTTGTTGCATCATAATTACATAAATAACCTTATATTCTAAAAAACAGAAATACGTTGGCGGAATCCGTATTTCACACCCAGGTCCAAAAACTAGCAAAGATGTTTCATTAGGATAGTACACATGGCGATCATACGGTGTTATTAAAAAGTAAAGGGATCAGTAGTGATGAAAATAATCGTAGCAACAATCTTGTGGGCTTCTATCGTAAACAAATGAAAGCATAAAATAATCAATTGCACGTGGTGCCTACATTTTTTTTTTGATTTACTGACTAAATATGGGATTCTTGTGTTAAATTCACACCTTATTTTACAGAAATCGCGTTTAGTACACGCGAATTGCTCATGGCGGTTATAATTGTATTCGTGAGTTTTGCACACTTCTGTTTGTCGAAATTACTTCCTCTTCTTATTCACACACTCTCACTCCTACCTAAGTGATGAGCAAACTTAAGTTAAACTGCACTGTATTTTACATTTTGAGAAAAGCGTGTTATTGTCCGCAGTTTATTTCATACTCCCGTTGAGTGACCTGTAGACATGTCCACTCACCAAGTGGATGATTGCGGAATAGTTATGCTCTTTGTAACTTCAATTTTTAAAGCTGTGTACAACAAGTAGTTCACGTTCAATGCAGTCAGGCATTTGAGTGCATATGATCCCTGAAGTGATTGGTAAGTTACAATTCAAAATACTAACATTGTAGCTTCTGAACTTGTAAATCAACACATAAACAAGTCTATTAGTTATATTTTTCTGCCTTGGAATGTCTATACAGCTGCTATCTAGGGTAATACTAGTCTTAGGCTCACTACAGTACACTGATCTTCCTTCATTGTTACTAAATATTCTCCATTTAATTTCCATATATTTGGTTTCTAAAACATAAAATAAAATTATTGCCACACATTTGGTAAGAATTAATATTAATCAATCCGCCACTCAGAGATTTATATTCTAACGCAATCCACTTAAAACCTAGGGTTACAATAGGAAAACGACTTAAGATTTAACGCTAGTCTATGTACGAAATTAGCATCGTGAATGAGATTTGATTCACGAACTCACAACACACAAAAAGCTGGTCTTCTTGCCAACTCAGTCAGGAAGGACAGTTTAGGGGCCATTAGATAACAGCTTGCTAGTTCGCCAACTTCGCAGTTCTTGTTTCGGCATCCGTGCATTGAGGAATTTTTTTCGCGTCTCAGGTAGTGTGTATTTTAACTCGTGGCATCAACTGCTGTTTATCTCAGTTCACGATTCAGGTTTCCTTCAATGTCCTTTTGATGACTTCGACGTCGCATCTGGTACTGCATGTTCCGTGTGTCTTTTATTACATTGGGCACTGTTGATATCTTGACCATCGTGTCTCATTACGGAAAATTGTCGTTACTCTATATCAGTGTTGGATAGTGAATCGTTTCAAGGTATGCTACTGATTTATCATGACTTTACGCTTTCAGTGCATGCAGCAAGGTCTAATAATTACCGTAGAGCCAGCACCTGAAGTAATTATAATGTAGCTAAACCAGTTACAACTTATAAATGACTACACAGTAAAAATTACTGCATACTGATTGTGACAGTAGCAGACTTAAGTAATACGATAGAAACAGGCCTTATTTTAGACCAGTTCTACAAAATTGTAAAATACGGATAAGTTGAAAGCACCGTAACTAAACTGTGAAGCACAGAAAATGCTCCGAATGTAACAAATAGTATATTTTAAACTTTACTCCAAATAGGGGAATAGTGAGTTATACTCTCATATCTCCCTATCTTAACCAAAGTATACAGAAACTGACTCATAGTTGTATTCCTGTTTTGGCCTACACATGCATATGTGAAAATGTTGATATATTTTACACTTTGTGGAATCGTCTGTGGCGTGTACCAATTTGGCACCCCAAAATATTCCTAGAGTGATTCCGGAAGACCACGGTATCAGAATGACCGGAGCGTAAGACAAACCTGCCTCCCCCAGAATGTGTGTCCAGCCGTGTTACTGTGGGCGGTGGTAATGAGTAGAGCTGTGCAATATGGAAATACAGGATAAGTATAAAAGAATACCCCTATTTTAGGGTCTATAATATCAAAACCAAACAACCTGCAATCTTGATTGACCAATCAAATTAACCGTAGAACCGTAACGTTTGTTAACCATACATTCATAAATGTTTAATGTGAACACCATGAGTGGCCCCAACGACATCTAAGCGATAATCGAACTCATGCCACACTATTGTCAGCATGTCTGGTGTTACGGCTTGGATGGCGTTCGTAACGCTCGGTTTGAGGTGGTGAGGGGGAAATGAGCTCGCATTCGACAATTCAATATGAAGGGGGCGATCTGATTTATGTGCCGAGAGTTGACACTGAGAGCGTCTATCGTCGCACTAGGAGCGTGTGTTGTGTGTTAGTCCACATAACGATGCCGACGGAACAACAGAAGGCTTTCTGTGTTATTCAGTTTGCTAAATGTGGATCGGTTACGACTGTTCAACGTGAATTCCGTCACAAATACCGACGTAGTCGTCTGGATAGATGGAGTTTCGTACGTTGGTTTCTTCAGATTCGAGATACAGGGTGCCTTTGCAAAGGCATAAGTTCCGGGCGGCCGCGTGTGTCCGAAGAGAATGTGCAACGCATTCAACAAGCGTTCGTTCTCTGTCCGAGAAAATCAACTTGACAAGCTAGACGGGAAATGCAAATCCCTCAATCGATGGTATGGACAGTGTTGCGAAAGCGATTGTTGTACAATCCATACAGGTAAGAGATTGTACAGGCTCTTACCGAAAGGGATAAGAACTGAGACATGGTTTCTGCGCGTTCGCTCTTTCCCAGAACGAGGTAGACGATGCCTTCATGTCTAAGCTGGTTTTTAGCGATGAAGCGACGTTCCATACAAATGGTAAGGTGAACCGGCACAACGTGCGGAAATGGGGTCAGGAGCCTCCACATGAAACCACCGAACACGAGCGCGCTTCCCCCAAAGTGAACGTGTTTTGCGATGTATCCAAAGACACTGTTTTCGGCCCTTTCTTTTTTCACGCGCCCACTTATTTGGACATGCTTACAGAGTGGTTGTTTCCTCAGTTAGATGAGGCGGCGGGGGACATGATTTTCGAGAAGGATGGTGCGCTACCCCATTGGCACCTTGCTGTTCGCGGATACCTGAACGAGAAGTTGCCGCAACGCTGGATTGGTCGAGGAGCAGCTGGTGACTAGGCTCTTCATCACTGGCCTCCAAGATGCCCGGATCTTATCCCATGCAATTTTTTCTTTGGGGATACATAAAGGATCAAGTATTTTGTCCATCATTGCCGGCTAACATTGACGACCTCAAAACGAGAATTACGGACGCCATCCAAACCGTAACACCGGATATGCTGACAAGTTTGATTATCGCGTAGATGTTGTTCGGGCGGTTCATGGTGGTCACATTGGACAACTTAATGGTTCCACGTTTCATTTGATTGGTCAATCAAGGTTGTAGGTTGTTTGGTTTTGATATTATTGATCTTCAAAGTTGTGGTATTCTTTAATCTCCTTCTGTACATCTATCATAAAACAATATTATTGAAATTTTGCAACTGCGATATATGTTGGCTATGAGTAATTTTGGTGATTCTACAATGTAAGTGATATTGCAATTTTATAATGTCACATAATTTAAAATTTTACAACGTTGTTGTTAAATCGTTATTAATAAATNTAAGTGATATTGCAATTTTATAATGTCACATAATTTAAAATTTTACAACGTTGTTGTTAAATCGTTATTAATAAATATTTGAGGTTTTGATTGAAAACAAGGTGTTAACGATATTACTAAATATCCTTCTTTCCTCCGTATCAGTGCAAATTATTTTTACTGATGTTCTTAGAAGTTTAGATTGTAGGTAGGCCTTGACGTCTCGTTGACAGAAATATCATTAAGATGGAACCAGAAACATATGCAAAAGTAATGAGGCAATACAGATGTACGTTACCCGGGATTCGAACCGAGAGAACCATGTACCATTAGTTTTAATGCAATTAACTGCATTTATTTCTTAATTTTGCGTTATTTTACAAAATGAGAGACAAAAGTGGCACCATGTAGACATATTTTAAAATTTTAATATATACTGCCAGCATACAAAGTTAATATGGAATTTAATACATGTTTTTCGAAGATAGTATACTAATCTAAAATGGCAATATGAATATCGTCTTTAAAATAAGTGCCTGACCTTTTTAAATCATACCAGTTTACATCACTTGTTACAGTAAAGTTACAGTTACAGTTTGCCAAATTTGGTAGGAATTGTTCAATTGTTTCTTGACGACATGAAAACGTCACTAATTCATGTGGCAATATCTTACAAAATTGAATACGAAAGTTTTTATGGGTTAGCATATATGAAGCACGTAATAAATACTGTAAGTATGCAACAGTGGTGTATAAATCTTCGCTTTGGCACATGTATCAGTCATAGGATTTAGAATTCGTCCACCATCTTGGTTGAGGTCGCAGGTGCAGCCGGTGACCATGTTGGTTGGTGCAGTCCGCCATCTTGGTAAGCATTACAGCCAGGGCTCGATGCCATGTTCGATGTTCATCCCACCAACCAAACTATCCATCACCAACACCCCTCCCCCCTTACACAACCAGCTCTTTCTTCAAACCTCCCCCACACCCCTCCGTACTAACCAGGCCACACCCTCACAACCAAACTCAACCCCAACACATCTCCCTCCCCCAACCCCCCAGGTTGGCGGCCATGTTGGTTGGTGCAGTCCACGATCTTGGTAGGCATCACATCCAGAGCATACATATTGGTCGGTGCAGTCCACCATCTTGGTAAGCAACACAGCCAGGGCTGGATGCCATGTTGGATGTTCGTTCCCCCGACATCCCCATAAACTATTTTAACAACAAAATTATTCCAATAAAAATTTATTTCATAAAAAAATTTCATAAAAATAAAAAAAAATTAACACTCATCGCCACCCATTCCCTCACCACACACCAAAGCACATACAGTCGCCAAATACCACAATCCATCACCTCACCGCGTAACACCACCCATCTCCTAACCACACACCGTCCCTCCCCCCTCCGCTCTAACAGCACTACACCACCATTACACTCCATCCTCCCCCCTCCACCCTCAAATAACACCACCCCTTCCCTACTCCCTCTCACAGAACACAACTACCACCCCATTCCACCACCCCC
>NQII01000047.1:0-16033 GCA_002778355.1 Clitarchus hookeri
AACACGGGAAAAAGCTCCATGTAGGCGGAAGCCTTACTATGACGGATTTCACGCCTGTAAATCGCATGCTAGACTACACGCGAGCCACCCCCGCAACGCAGACTGGCGGGTTTCCCCTTCACTGAGTGCGAGAACACGAGAGCCTGCCACTGTGACCGAATTCCATTACCTCAACAATGCCCAACGTGCGCAAGAAAGTTGTTCCGATCTCTTGAAACTGGCGCATCAGTGTAGCTCACACGCCGTTATGCTTCCGGCCAGTCTCACGCATCAACTGCATGTGGTTTGGAGCACAAATGCTTCGTGCTCTGGCGTCACGTTGGCGCATATTGCTGGCACGAATGCACTGCCAGTCAGATTAAAAATATAATAACAAACCTTCAACGATGACCTTAATCAGCGTACGCGTTTAAGTAGAAGACGTATTTGTGTATTTCCTGTATTCAGAAGATACTTTACGTATACAACACACTTTAATATTAAAAGTACGGAAAATACGGTTGAGGTGTATGAAGTTGGTTTACATGCCGTGCAGTCTCCATTTTCATTTTCAACTATCATGGCAAAAAAAAAAGTGCGAGCAAGGTTGCTGTTCCACTCCCTTGTACAATAAAGTATGCATTTGGAAACGGGAAAACATAGCACGAGTTTTCTAGCAGCTGCATTGATGCAGTTATTTAGATTGCTCGCGGTTAATTAGGCAGTTTTGAAACCAATCTTTGAAAAATGTCACTGTTCTTAGATGCATATATTTTAACAGTTACACTGACTAGCATGCGCCCAGTTAAGTTGGCGACAACGGGGCAAAAGTAGTTCCATGTCTCAACATCAAATTAAAAGATTTTTTAAACATTTGTAAATTATTATTTTTTGCTTTTTTAAATTACGAATTACGTAAGAAAGAGCGAAATTGTAAACTATGTACTTTTCTAATCATTTCACAGCTTCACTTGACCGACGTATGAATAAAGTGATCAGGCACATGGCAAAGTTAATTTTACATATGGCGGAAGAATACACTATGTGCATACAAGTATAGTTCATTCACGGTTACTTCCAATTTTTTCTGAAGCCATGCTAAAGTTCTACTTGCGGTATATTCCTCCGCCTCATGCAAACAAAGCTTAACCAAGTATACGAAGTTACAGCAAAGGGACTACGCACCGGATTCGTGCGCACTCAACGTGATGCTATTTTTCATAAGAACTATTTCTTACTGGGCGTTACCAACACACATATTTCTCCTTGTTTTTATTCATATTAATTATAAAATGAAATATTTTAATTTATGTGTAGAGTATAAGAAAAATTGTAATTTAATTTGATTTAAGGTACTTTTATGGTGACACGTGCATACGACGTGTGTAATACACGGCGTGTTAAGGATACAACCACACACGTTATACAGGGTGATTTTTTTAAGGTTTGATTCAAAAAGTGTGAAGAAACAGCGGATAGCCTTAAGTTCTTCATCACGGCTCTCGAAAGTGGTCAGTTTACCGCGAACAACGGCCTTTAACGGAACACGAACTGTGTGCTCCTCCCACGTGGCAGCGAGCAGATGCGTTTGCGCGCGAGTGTACAGCGGCCGCGCAGCCGGAAAGGGATGATTGGCCAAAAGGGGGGGAGGGGGGAAGCCACGCCCCGCTATTCACTTGCCCAGGGCGTGACCCGGCACGTGCGTAAATCACGCGCAAATTGCGTAATGATCGGCGAACGGTTCGAGTGCTCGCCGGCACCGGCATGCATCAACCCGCTGCGAGCGCCCCGGAATCAGCGTTGGTGTCGGCAATCGGCCGCTTGTTGGTTTTAAGGCCATGCTGCAATCCACATAACCGTCATACCAATAACGGCAGAAGTTTAATACCTTATATGATGTATACAGCGGTGCTTGCTACAACCGTGCATAACGATACCCATTACAATTTACAACGCGTACCTGCATAGGATGTTGGCGAAACTTTTAACTTACTTGTGCAAGAACCTATGCCAGCCATTCAGAATACACTCTTATTAATGTAGTCTGTTTGCGGTTTCTTCACACTTTTTGAATCAAACCTTTGAAAAGTCACCCCATGCATGACGTGGTTGGTTGTTTGCTAAAAATGACACTTATCACACGCTTTTTAAACTTGTGTTAATGAGATAAATTAAAATTTGATCTATATTTTATTTATAAATTAAATATTTCATTTATAATTAATACGAATAAGAACAGTGAGGAAATAGGCGTGATGGTAATGCCCAGTAAGAAATAGTTCTCATGCAAAATATAATTACACTGAGTGCGCACGTATGCGGTGCGTCGTCCCGCGTTGGTGTAATTTTCTAAGTTTTGTTAGCACGAGGCGGAGGGATATCCTGGAAGTTAGAACTTTGGCAGGTCTTCAGAAAAGTGTGAAGTAACCGTGAATGGACTATAGAAAGTTGGCGAACTTGAAATTCTTTGTGCAAGAGAAGAATCTATGCTTAGCCAATCAGCATCCACTCTTACTACTTCAGACGTCAAAATCACTTTCATGAAAGCTAAAAGTACATTTGACTCCAATTATTATAAATTTTTATTTTGCGTGTTTGTTTTATTGTGCACGTGATTTGTGATAAAAAGAACTGCAACGGCTAGAATTATATATATATATATATATATATATGTATGTATGTATATATATGAATATATATATATATATATAATACACAATTGTTTACCGACAAGGTGTCTGCTAACAAAAGGACGTTAAACTATTTAACAAGCTGACCAACTGACACGAGTAAAAAATAAAAAATGTAACTATTCGTGAAAAATTGTAATATTGAAATGAATACCTATTGGAAAACGAACGAAAACACCCGATTTTATTACGTCAGCTGTAGCACAGGATTTTTATAATGTCAATGGTTATGGGCATGGATATGGTTATGGTAATGGTTATTTCGATTGTAGCACGGGCCATGCCTATCTGGCGCGGCTCATCTCTGGAACTATCCTCAGCGACAGCGAGCGAACAAGTTTCGTCCCCGGGGCCAGAATTACCAGCGCCGTAACAACTGAGTCAGTTCGCGTCCTTAAATCATCGCCAAGCTGGAAATTTCCCAAGCACCACTCACGAACTGCTTGCATATCCAGTAGCACACACCCAGTAAAAATTATTTAACCACCACAGCCATCTGCCTCGAGACGAGAGACAAGACACGTTGCCTTGATATATATTGTTACACGTCATACAGATTTAGTGACTAACTTCATTGTTATTAAAAAATATTTTGAAGTGAAGTTTAAAATGTTTATTTTCCAGGAAATATTATTTTTCGCCAGTTGGTTGATTTTAATGACACATTTCGATGAGCGGCACTTTAGTGATTCAAATGAGTTGTTTAGTTTTACAGTTGGGGTTGTTACACAGAAATAGAGCACAGTAAATTCAGCATGTAAGATGGAAGGTAGAGGTGAGGAACATTTTCCCTACTACCAGGCATTGTAACTTAATCATTTGTAACTAAACTACGTGCCACAAATATCTTACAAATTCTGCATATTTTGGGTGATTTTGTAGCTTTAGACGTGCTCAGCTATGGGTGACAAGGCACGAAACGGAAATGTAGGTAGGGCCTACAACTATACGCAATTATGGCAAATATGAAGTGTTAGAACTACGTGTTTCTAGAACACGTATCACCTTGTTGAAAATGTAACTGGTCACAGAATTTGAGAAAACGCTTTAAGCGAGGAACATACGAAAATGGTCAATCACACTTAAATTTCAGTTTGTAAATAAAGCCATGCATTTTTTAAAGTTTGTGCAAATTTAGTTTTTTGCTGAGTGTATGACTAATAATTTTCATGTAATAAACCATTTCCCCATTCGTAGGCTAAAAAAACAAGTTATCTCGCTTACTATAAGCAGTGATATAACAAGGTATGCTTTTTCATTTCTAGCAATTTATTAAAGTGTGTAAAACGCTCTCCTAGTTTCAGCTTCATTCGGCCGTCGCTTGATGCATTTATTTGATATCAAAACAAGTGGATAGAAATCACACATGTATTCTTACGGATGTTAGAAAATATTTATATTTTCCTTTACTTTAAAAGTAAGCAAAATCGTTCCAATTTAGTGAGTCACTTGTTCAGTCGTTACTACTGAAATATTGCCCGTGTTGTCTCTCTCTCTCTCTCTCTCTCTCTCTCTCTCTTTCTCTTTTTATATAAAACATGAATCAGCAAACATTAATGAAAGGAAAGCCTCCAAACTAATTAAACGATCAAGTTTCACATGTTTATCGGTGATTTGTATTGATATAATGAAAATTTGACTGCTACTACAAACTGCCTACGAATTTCACTATTTTGCTAATAAATTAAAATAATATGTATAGTAACACTAATGTTACTGAGTCAAATCTCTTATTCATATATAAGGCAAATAGATGCGTACTGTTCGCATACATGCACAGTCTATAAGCAAATAATGAAACTATAACATTTTTTGCGAATGATAAAATTGCATGGCTACGTATTTTTATTAAACAGGCGATATGTGGAAGTAGTTCACAATCCTTATACATAAGATGCAGAAATTTTGTTTTTGATTATTTTNTATTAAACAGGCGATATGTGGAAGTAGTTCACAATCCTTATACATAAGATGCAGAAATTTTGTTTTTGATTATTTCAGAACATACGAAGTGTTTACACTTTCTAGGCCTTGTATTAGATGTATCCAATCATTTCTACATCGAAAACGTTAGGAACAACGCACCGTATTCGTGCGCGCTCAAGTATAATAGTATTTTGCTTGAGAACTATTTCTTACTAGGATTGCCAGCACACCCCTGTTCTTCCTGTTTTCATTCGTATTAGTTATTATAACTGAAATATAATTTATTGGTGCAATATAGGCTATAGTTCAATTGAACCAAAAATAAGATTATCTGATGTTAACAGAGGTATAAAATGCTCGTGATACACGACATATTTAGGAAACAACCAAACATGACGTACCTGGGGTGATTTATCAAATGTTTGATTCAAAAAGTGTGAAGGAACCGGGAATATAATATAAACACAATGTAAATTCCTGTGTACAAGTAAAATGTATACTGATTTAGCGCGCACACACTAGTAAAAACCGCAGGCTGCTTTATTCCTGGTTGATGTTATCGTTTGTTAATGCTTGCGTTCAAAATAATGCTTACGCACCAGTAATATTTAAATATTAAAATAATTCGAATCAGAAAAATATTTAGGTAAAGATTACAGTTAGTCAAATAGGTCAGTTTTCTGCCTCTCTCACTCTCTCTCGTTATGTATATATATGGATATATATATATATATATATATATATATATATATATACACAAGAAACTAGATATGTTAATACCGAACCAACTAAACAGTTAGTTCATGTTTATGTTCAACCTTATTAGATGGGTAATAAATAACTCAGGTAGCACAAAACTATACCGACAGTGAGAAACTCAACATTAAAACTGAAATTGTATGAATAATGAAATGCAAGGTAAAAAAATACCTGTCATTTTTAGGCAACAGCTTTTCCGTATATTTAGCAAAAATAAATTATCCAGGCTATATAGGAACAAAATTCTCGGAACTCTTTCTTTGTGCTATTAACAATGGTAGAATAATTTTAAAAGCTAAATGCACAAGAACGTCATGTTTTTTTTAAAACAGAAACTTCAACAAAAAATATTTAAATAAGGTAGTTTGTGATGCCATTATTTTTTTTACTCGTGAATTTTTGTAATTTACTGTGGAATAAAAACTAACTTTAACGGTGTAACTCATTAATTCAAAATTCTTTTGAACAGATTTTTTTTTGCAGGAAAGTTGCTTCTAGTGTTGCTGGACAGGTTTTTGGATCTCCATGTTCGTCCTTTATGGATCGCGGAAAGGTATTCTTAAGCAGTTTTGCATATAGTGTGCCGTATTTAAATGCACGCTTTCCCACCTGGAGATTTTCTGCAGTTTTGCGGCTCAGTAGCATGGGAGCTCAAGGCATTAAACCAGCATGGGATATAGAGCGATCGCCCTTATGGTTCATTGGTGGAATATCTATAGTGTGGTTCATTATAGGTTTCTAATGCGGTATTCGTATAGGCTACGTGATGTACACTAGTCAGAGAGAGTTCAAAATTGACATTACTATTTTAAAATATTTGTGTCGAACAGCTAAAATACAGTTAAAAGTTTTAATTATTCCAGAGAAAAAAGTTTGTGGAAATAATTTTAATATCCTGCCTAGCTATTTTTTTACCATCTATTTTCGTGTACTCGTGAGAAAAGCACTGTATTTTCCGTCGCGACATGCAAACTGATAATATTGTTCTTGTGTCATGATAACAAGAAACGTATCAATTTAGCGAGCAGAGGGTGATAATATCAGTGGCGTGTGGTGAACTGTTGCAAGTTAAGCGGGCGCTTGCTCACTGCTGTACATTTTCGGTGCGTCGCAGCAGGAGCCAGTAACTACTGTGCAGCCTAGGAAAACTGAATGTATTCCGACCACTCACAAGCGAGCAGCAAAGGACCCATTACACGCGTCCTGTGGAGTCATCTGTCGAGCTACGTTTTAGTGGTGGAGGTGTAAACTAGCAAGCAACAGGGTATAGCACACAGCCAACTCCAGTTTACGTTGCAACAACTGACTATACGCCACTGGATAATAAATTTTAGATTTCTAACAAGGACACAACAAGAAAACTGTTGTGGATAATGACATTATAGGAGGAGTGGTTGTACAATGAAGAACACGTGGAAATGTGGTATGCCTAGTCCATTCCCGGGTTCTTCCAACTTCTCTGAAGTCCTACTGAAGTTCTAGTTCCAGGTTATTCATCCACCCCATACAAACAAAGCTTAACCGAGTCCAGAAAATTACACCAAAGGGACAACGGACCGTATTCGTGCGCACTTAGTTTATTACAATTTTTCAAAAGAACTATTTCTTACTAGGCATTACCAGCATACCTTTTCTCATTCTGTTTTTATTTCTGTTAAAAATAAATATTATATTATAATGTATACGTTAAATAATTGTAAAAGTTCAATGTAACTAAAAATAAAGTAATTTTGTGTTGAAAAAAGTATAAAACGCTTGTGATAAGTGACATATTTAAGAAACAACAAAACATGTCTCACATGGAGTACCTTTTGAAAGGTTTGATTCAGAAAGTGTGAAGAAACCGCGAACGGGCTATAACTTGTTTCCCACACGCTGAGAGACGGCGCAAATAAGCGAATTCACAGCGGCATATTACAGTCCGCGCTCTAGTGGCACATGCGCCGCTCTTGCCCGCGGCCCGGTCGATACCCGCGGTCACGAGGCGACGACGCTTCACAAATCGGCGGAGTGGATTTCTGTAGCTCGCGGTAATTATCGCTGTCCTTGCACGAGTCTCTTTCCTGCCTCCCTCCCCTCCCTGCCATTCCCTGAGCCATCGTGACGCTCGAGGATTGGCCAACGGTGCGGTCCACACGAAGATATATTTGCACTTGGCGGAGCATGGAGCCCAGGGGCTGAGGACATCCGCTGGTCGTGACCAAGGTAATGTGTGAGAAGGTGGGGAGATCGTGTGACGTCACCTCGTTGCCCCTGGCAAGCCAGCAGCAAGGCACCGTTCCATCCCGGAAGCTGCGGGACGCCAAATGCAGTTTTGGTACACTGAAGAGCCAAAAAAGCTGGTACACCTGCCTAATATCGTGTAGGGCCCCCGCGAGCACGCAGGAGTGCCGCAAGACAACGTGGCATGGACTCGACTAATGTCTGAAGGTATGCAGGAGGCATTTCACACCATGAATCCTGCAGGACAGTCCACAAATCCATAGGAGTGCGAGGCGGTGGAGATCTCTTCTGAACAACACGTTGCAAGGCATCTCATATATGCTCAATAATGTTCATGTCTGGTGATTTAGGTGGCCGAAGGAAGTATCTAAAGTCAGAAGAGTGTTCCTGGAGCCACTCGATAGCAACTCTCGACGTGTGGGGTGTCGCATTGTTCTGCTGGAATTGTCCACGTCCGTCAGAATGCACAATGGACATGAATGGGTACAGGTGATCGGACAGGATGCTTACGTATCTGCTACCTGTCAGAGTCGTATCTAGACGTATCAGGGGTCCCATTTCACGCCAACTTCACACGCCCCATACCATGACAGAGCCTCCGCCAGCTTGAACAGTCCCCTGTTGACATGTAGGGTCCATGGATTCATGAGGATGTCTCCATACCCGTACACGTCCATCCGCCCGACACAATTGGAAACGAGACTCGTCAGACCAGACAACGTGTTTCCAGTCATCAACAGTCCAATGGCGGTGTTGGCGGGCCCAGGCGAGGCGTATTTGTGTCGTGCAGTCAACAACGGTACAGGAGTGGGCCTTCGGCTCCGAAAGCCCATATCAATTATGGTCCGTTGAATAGTTCACACGCTAACACTTCTTGATGCCTCAGCATTGAAATCTGTGCCAATTTGAGAAAGGGTTGCACGTCTGTCACGTTTAATGATTCTCGTCAGTCGTCGTTTGTCACGTTCGTTCACGATCTTTTTCAGGCCGCAGCGAAGTCGACGATTTGATGTTTTACCGGATTCCCGATATTCACGATACACTCGTAAAATGGTCGTACGCAAAAATCCAAATGTTATCGTTACCTCGGAGATGCTATGTCCCATCTCTCGTGCGCAGACTATAACACCACGTTCAAACTCACTTAAACCTTGATATCCTGCCATTGTAGCAGCAGTAACCGATCTAGCAACTTTGCTAGACGCTTGTTGTCTNCCTTGATATCCTGCCATTGTAGCAGCAGTAACCGATCTAGCAACTTTGCTAGACGCTTGTTGTCTTATATAGGAGCTGCCGACAGCATCGCGTTACTCTGATTGGTTCCATACCTCTGTTATTTGCATACGCACGCCTATACCAGTTTTTTGGCTCTCCAGTGTGTATTTCAAGGAAAAGAGCACCGGATTGGCAACTCACGACCGGGTTTTTGCAAAACGTTCATTTACTAGTCAGAACACTATGTCTTTGAAACGCAAGTAGTCCTTTTAATGAAATGTAAAAACTGCACACTGAAAAAAAAAGTAAGCGCACCGCTTGGCTAGCGTATGAAGTGTGTTGCAAAGGTTTGATAGAAAACACGTGAATAGAAAAAGGTCCGTCATTTTGTAGTGCTGTCGCGGTGGTGTAGTGGTTAGAGTACTCGGCTCCAACCTTAGCGAACGGATTCGATTCCCACTGGTATCACCCCCGGATTTTTGCGTGTGGGAATTGTGTCGGACGATGCCGCTGGTCACGGGTTTTCTCGGGGATCTCCCCTTTCCCACGCCTTTTCATTCCGGCGCTGTTCCATCCTCATTTCGCTTCTCCCTCTTTGGCTCTCAAGACCTCGGTGTCTAGGCACGAAGAGCATTTAAGAAACTTATAGATGCGTTTAAAGTTCTCATTTAACCTCCAAGGACATTTATTCGGGCGTAAAAATGGTGAAACGGATTTTTTTTTTCAGAATCGGTTCTTTTTACCAAATTTTCTGTGTAGACACTTCAGAGTTGTCTTTAAATATGCATGTAACTTATATCTTCATTAGCGAGCCATAAAAATATAGGGACACTGCTCAAAATCACTATCAGGCGACATGTTTTAAGGAATAACTTTCTGGTCACGTGGTTTTCTCGTTATTTACGTTTACATTTTTTTCCCTAGTTGATTCGTTACAATCAAAACTAAGAGACACCAACACNTGGTTTTCTCGTTATTTACGTTTACATTTTTTTCCCTAGTTGATTCGTTACAATCAAAACTAAGAGACACCAACACATAGGAATGGAGCTGTTTGCTCTGTACGCACTAGACGTTGCCATGTCCATATCGCGAGGATGACAGACTCAATTCAACTAATTTGCGCCAATTGCAATTTTTTCAATTTATAAAACTCCTTCAAATAAAAATAATAAAGTTTTATAATAATGCCTTAAAATAAGTTAAGACGGTGCCTTTCATCTTTGTTGTTTCTTTTTCGCAGCTGATTCGAGTTTACTGCTTGAGGGACTCAAAAGAGTACAGCCGTGATTTATACGTAAAATTGTGCAAAAATGCGCTTTTTTCTGTTGAAAGTAGTAATAATTGCATAATCTGCAAACTGGGCAGTGAGTAATAAAAGTACTTACGGAAGTTGCAGCCTACTACGGGGTTAACAGCCACAGAAATGACGGTTCTTAGCTTGACTTGATCCCTTGAAGAACATGAGTGTTGAGTACCTACAATGGAGCCGCAAAGGACTGCAAGGACAGGGGAAACGGGAGTTCCCCATTAAAACGTGCCGACTACCAACAACGACTGTAGAGTCGTTGACAGCAATATAACGTAATGAGAAATTCTCCTTCTATCAGCCTTAGCAGGGAGCACGAAATCGGTACTGGCTAGTGGTATCTTCACCCTTCTAGATTCAAGAATTTATGGACCTCAAAGGAAAGATGCGCTGCTTTTAGCGTTTCAACAGTCAACACAATCTCTGATAAAACCAACAAAAAAGATGGAGGGAAAACAGGCTGAGGGTTTTTTTTAAAGAGATGCCCAGAACCAGCTGTCGGGTGTCTAAAGGAAACCTTTTACTTACGTGCCAAGGGCACCGGTGCTGAAAGTATGACAAAGATTTGAGCTCTTTGTAAACCAAAAAGAACTGTGACTTATTTTATACCACCTTTACGATATTCGTTACGGCAATCCAGTCAGCATAACGATTCTGAATCATTCGCGAAAGCATAAAAAAAAATGGTTTGATTCGGTTACGTGAGAGTTGCAAATCAATTTATTAGGCATTTCTTGATGGGAAAATCAGCGAAGTGCCCCGGCAAACAATGACTTCCAGCAGTTCAGTTGAAGTAAACCAGTATTAAAAATTTTCGAATCTATGAAACAGAGTAAGAGAGATTTGAGCGGAGGTCTTGAGTCCCGATAGAGACAAAGCGACATGAAGTCGGAGCGGCGGAGGAACGCAATGGTTGGGGAAACGGGTGTAACCAGAGTAAAACTCACCGGCAATAGCAGCGTTTATCACGTTTTACTATTACAAAAATCCAGTTTTGACCGCACCGGGGATCGAACATGGTTCGCCAAGATGGGAGGCGTTTGATCGGACCACTATCTTATAGCAGCTGCTCGTGAACTGGGTGAGCGAGTTAATAAGCAGGATTTCACTCCTTCNTTTGATCGGACCACTATCTTATAGCAGCTGCTCGTGAACTGGGTGAGCGAGTTAATAAGCAGGATTTCACTCCTTGCTAATTAGTCAAGGGCGAGTCACGTATATACAGTAAAAAACAACAGAATAGAGCAGGATTGGTTATTACATCACGATAGTAGTGAGTATAGACCCATTAGGTACCGACAGCTCACGTTTGACAGTCTGTTCCAGGTAAAAGACCTCGGATGACTCAATAAATGTTGCGTCAGCACATCCAGTTTGACCTTGTCACCGGCCAGGATGGATAAAAATCTGACATTTTTCCCGAAGTGGTTTGACCACTTCGGGAAACCTTCCAAAGAAGATCCAGTCTCACTAATTCTTGACGCGCCTGGTTCTCACACGCGCCAGAAATATTTCAAGTTCTTGAAGAGGACTGGAAAAATTACGTCACTACCACTGGCTTACATCAGCGCTGGATCGTAACAAACAACTGATATCACCTAGCAAAAAACCAGATATGCGTATTAAATCTAAAGACATGGATATTTTAAATAATGTCTCCTATTCGGGCCATTCATCGTACGTGAGTAAACCGGTTAAATTTTATAACCATGTATTCTTGTGAAGTTCTTCAGTGCAGTTACGTACATGGATCGCTTGGATGCACAATAGGAATCATTAAAAACTTATTTTCTGAAATCGAAATTGAGTGCTTATTCTATAGCATCCCCGATCTATGTCAAGAAGATCATTTGCTCGATATCGACCAACAAAAAAGTTTTTTTTTTTTTTTAAACGTAATAATACTTTTTCATTTTACACAGTTCCAGATGTTATTTTGGTGGAGATTCTCAACATGCGTTGTTTCAGTTCTCAGGCAATTCCACCAAGTCCCAAGGGAATGATAAATTATCCTTCTTAGTAAAGGATTAAAGGATATCATTGTATTATTTACACAAATGAAATTCAAATCCAGTTTTGAATTACAAAAAAAAAAAAAACCAACAGGTCGAGAAAAAAATACTGAAACCACTTCACTAGAAATTTCACAGACCAACTCAGCGATTGAATCTCTCTGGTCAAATAGAGGTTTCTGGAGATTTGCACAAAAGCTCACGAAAGTACTAGCTTGGGGGTTTCGTCCGCGATCAGTCAAATGCCGTATTATAGTTGGAGGTGTCTGCACTGATCAAGCGTAGCTCAGTCGAGTGGTGTCACTGTCAGGCCTCACAGACAGATACTACCCTCTAAGGAACAGATGAAGCGCGAGTATCATGGCGCCAAAGATAGGTTGATTTTGTTGGGTCTCGGTTAAATAGAACACTTTAAAATAATAACACCCTCCCACTAGCTGCTTATATTTTAAAGGGCTCGCTGAAAGGTATGTTTCCAGTTAAGGTTTCAGCAATATAAGAAAAGTAGCGCAAGGTCTCAACTTCGCCATGGAAGTACGGTGTTAATATTTGTGGAAATTAAATAATTTCATTTGCATTGTGCGTGCTTTATGCTAGTGTAAGAGTGACCTTGATACCAGGATATTTACTTTCAAAATAATTTCACGGTTTTATTTCATTGATGCGTTATTAAATTGATGAGGTCCGAGGTTATGTAAATTTTACACATGAAAAAAGGATACAAAATGGGAACAAATGAATAACTGCAAACAGCCAATACTGTATCTGCAATACAGTATAACTATTTACGTATACACGATATGGGGTATATATTTCAATGTCACATTCAATAACGGATTTAACAGGAAAAAAAATAAACAGTTGCAGCCTGCAGCTCTTTCCTATTCCAAGGGTCCCATAGATCCTCAAAATAACTTTATTGTCATTAATTACCAACGTATTTTTAAGATGATATAATATAATGAGTATTCTACGTGTTGTATCATTTAATCGAATCTTTTAAAGCAAAATATAACGGAAATAAATAATTATGAACGTAATATATATATATATATATAATTTTATTTTTTTGCTATTTCTATANAAATATAACGGAAATAAATAATTATGAACGTAATATATATATATATATATAATTTTATTTTTTTGCTATTTCTATAGTTAACATGATTTTGGAAAATTTACTTTACAGCAGCAGCACATAATTAAAACTGGAACGTTTGCCGCCTGAGCCTTTTCCCTGAAATGCGCCATACTGAGAGCCGTAGTAGGAACGGAGACGGACGCTTTTCTTCTCGGGTCGCCCTAGGTCCGGCGCATGCGGGCGAAGAAGGCGGGAAGGGGGGGATGCAATTCCAGAGGACGTAGTGCACACAGATGGCGCAGTGGGACCCCGCCTCGCCAATCGCAGCCACTGCCGCGACTGCTGTTCAACGCGCACCGCCTCGCTACTCCTTAGCGTGACCCAGCGGGAAGAACTCCGAAAAGCGACGGTCGTTATAGAAAAAAATAAATATAAAAAATCCTTCCAGGCCACTCGCTTCCACCATCGAAACGTGTTCGCCAGAGACAATTGCTCTTCGCGAAAACGTCGGGAGCGCTAGTTGTGGGCTCTAATCAGTTCTACAACTGGTCTGTTGTTGCCGGCTTTATCTCGTCCACGTGAGAAGCAATTTCTTCGTTTGAAGATTCGTAAGGGGAAAGGGGGGGTCGTATTTTCCGGTTCTTCCGAGTCTTGTCTTGAAACGGTTCTGCCGTGTAAAAAATGCATTTAACCTACGGTGAGAACGCAGCGTTTTGAAGAGACCATATTGCAAAATAATTCCCGCGAGAGCAATCACCTCTAATGATCGTGTTTCCTTGTCCAGCGTATCTTGCGAAGCACTGCAGTTACAACAAATCGATCCTGATCGCCAGAACAACTTTTCCGTCTCTAATGACACTCGTTGTCGGAGTTACGTTACGTCTTATCCAACCAACCATCCTTGTTTGAAGTGTGTGTGTTCTCCGCGATTTTAATTACACATGCTCTTCGCCGGAATTAGTCATAAAAGCTTTAAACGGCAATTTAACACAAATTATGCACATTTTTCTTTGTGTTTCTTAAAGCAATATGTTTATATTATTTCATAAAATCACATTCAAAAATTTATATTTATGTATGTTGGATAGTTTTAGCGATATACAACTAACAAACTATATTGGGAATTGCGTCATAAAATTTGAATTATGCAATAGATAACAATAAAATTTGGAAGGCTCACCTCGGAGAGTAGACACGTAGTAAAAATATTGGATTCAGAACATACGTTCAAAACTAATTAGACGTGTGAAAATAAACAATGATTTAAAATATTAGAAAAAAATACTAAACAAAATGTCAAATCATACCCGTTAGAAGGATTTATGCAAAAAGAAAACAAATAACAGAATATATAGATAAATTCTTATTCTTTGTACTTAGCAAAAAGTGTGATAAAATTTACCATATTTAGGGAAATTAAAATGTTAACGCACTTACACCAACTAATTCTAAAGTATCACTCTAAAAAAAATACTTTAAAAATCTCTTTAAAATGTATATTTTATTCCTGGTCGGAAGGAATCCGATTCCTCGTTTCCTTAGACTAGTATTTCAAAACTTGTTCTTTGTAGGGTGTAGATCTTTAAGACTCATGGTTAATGGATACTTTTTATTTAACCTTTAAAATATTCCCTCACCCTACATTTAAATGCATATACTGCCTTACAAATATTCAGTATATGGTCGTGCTGACAGCTCATTATAAAACGCAGTTCTATGTCAAAATGTATTTTTCAAACTGTAGTGTTTAAATTATAGGCCACGGAGTTAGTTTTCTTAATACAATTTGAAAAATTTTTGCCAATATAATTACGTATTTACGTTGCTACCAATTATAAAATTCGTGTGATTAATGCAAAAATTTTAGTCGTTAGTCGAATGGCCATGTTAACTTTGGCATGCGTCGGAAGGATATATAATATAGATAAGGATAAAATCGAGTATGTTTCAAGTGCACAAGTAACCATTAATCGTGTATAAAACGACGTTCTATCTTAAAATTCAACTGTCACTTTGATCGCAACGAACTGCTCAGCAGCTCCGATTTACTTTGGACCAAAATTGTTATAGGCTGTTCACGGTAAACTGAGCACTTTTAAAAGTCCTGCTTAAGATCTACTTGTGTTTATACGAGTATCCTTCCCCTATACGTAAAATTAACACTGCCATGGGCCTGCTCACTTTAGTGACGCGTCGATCAAGACAAACTGTGAAATTATTAGACAAATACGTGTTATACACATTTGCTAATTCTTGCATTTATATACATTAAAAAGGATAAAGTAAAATAAATAATTTTGGTATTCACAAATGTTAACCTAACTAGTTTTATCCAACTTTAATACATGGAACTGCTTTCTCTGCGTCGTTACCAACTTAACTGGGCACACGCCAGTCAGTGTGCCCGTAAAAATGTACGCAGGTATGGGCAGTGACGTTTTTAAAAAGTTGATTTCACAAAGTGTTCAAATAATCGTGAACAGCCCACAGCAGGCATCACGAGCATGGCGCAGGTTACACGTTAAGTGAGAAAAATAGGAAAACGCAGAAATAAAAAGACAGGTTCAAGTGGTCTGCCCCACGACCAGTATCAACATGGCTTCCCGTCGTTTGAAAACGAGAGTTTATTAACCCTTCGTGCTGCCCACGGTTATAACACTTCTTCTTTTTACCTCCATGACTTCCCTTCTCTTTCGTTTCCCCGTAGGTACTTACCAGCTAATGTGAGGCTGGATTTGCCTGGATCGTTAAGGAGATTAGGGCCGGGCAAATGAGGCTCGGCCTCTTGTCGACGCGGTCAACACTAGTAATATGAGTTGAGAAGTTCTTTTTGCCC
>NQII01000047.1:16212-121017 GCA_002778355.1 Clitarchus hookeri
GGGGGGGGGGGGCAGCCAGTTATGGAAGCGGCAGGCACGAACTGAGAGTGAGCCGCTGCTAGCCCGAACACATCACAATTATTTTTGCAGTGTTATTTCGCCTTCGGGGATGCTGCTGGTTATGAACGATTAACAACGCGCCCGGGAGTTGTATGTAATAGCCCGCGTACCTGTAGCTCACGGCATGACCGGCCTAGACGGCGGCTTCCAGCTTGCAAGGGTTTCCAGACAGATCATTACCCGTGGTCGGCATGAGTTGTGTCCTGAATCGCAATTGTAACACGGTACACGTCTGCCGCGCCACCCGCCGTCGTTCCACTGCTGTTTCTTTTTCGTCGGTGTCTTCGGGGACCGCGCACGCTAATGCGTTATGTTTGTGACTCGTGGCGACNTACACGTCTGCCGCGCCACCCGCCGTCGTTCCACTGCTGTTTCTTTTTCGTCGGTGTCTTCGGGGACCGCGCACGCTAATGCGTTATGTTTGTGACTCGTGGCGACTGCTGCCAGCCATTTCATCCAGAATGGCAACACGAGCACCGAGGTTCCGACCAGCATAACCAAGCGAGTCACGTCATCCGATCACGTACACNGCTTGCAAGGGTTTCCAGACAGATCATTACCCGTGGTCGGCATGAGTTGTGTCCTGAATCGCAATTGTAACACGGGGCACGTCTGCCGCGCCACCCGCCGTCGTTCCACTGCTGTTTCTTTTTCGTCGGTGTCTTCGGGGACCGCGCACGCTAATGCGTTATGTTTGTGACTCGTGGCGACTGCTGCCAGCCATTGCNCGGGGACCGCGCACGCTAATGCGTTATGTTTGTGACTCGTGGCGACTGCTGCCAGCCATTGCATCCAGAATGGCAACACGAGCACCGAGGTTCCGACCAGCATAACCAAGCGAGTCACGTCATCCGATCACGTACACGTGACATAAACTCAAACTTGAACATTTTCCCCCCTAATTTAAGTTTATTGAGCAGGACTAACCTTACCAAATTCTAGCTCAAACGATGTCCAGTACTTATTGTTCGGTTTAGACTGCCGTAAACTCGAGAACTGAAAAAAGCTCCAAACCAGTGACGTTTGTGAACCAGATAAAACTGCAGCACTATATCCACTGAAATTCCACTGATCATTTTTCTGGAATAATCTCGCTGGTTTAGCGCTTTTTTTTCCTGCTAAATTTTAAATTAAATTCTGCTCCTCCACGCGTTCTTCCCGAAACCTTTCTATTCAATCACTCAACGGTAGAATCTTATAAACTGAATATCCAGGGATTATCATTTCGCTCAATGACATATCCAATTTAGTTTCGAAGTTCGCTATATTTTTGCCAATTTATTACTCCTTTATAAATTATGTTTATGCTTGCATTCGGAGATTGTATATTCTTGCATTTCTAGCGACTAGTAATATTTTATGTTGTCAAGACTGGTTTCTGAAACGAATCCAGTAATTATTTTTAACTTATTATCTTTCAAATGTGTGGATTTTACTTTAAATATACACACAAAAATGTCCTTGAATTCACCGTTAGGCATTACGGTTAAATTTAAGAGTCGCTCCATCACTGCTGTGAACCATAAATATTTTTTTGCCACCANGGAGATTGTATATTCTTGCATTTCTAGCGACTAGTAATATTTTATGTTGTCAAGACTGGTTTCTGAAACGAATCCGGTAATTATTTTTAACTTATTATCTTTCAAATGTGTGGATTTTACTTTAAATATACACACAAAAATGTCCTTGAACTCACCGTTAGGCATTACGGTTAAATTTAAGAGTCGCTCCATCACTGCTGTGAACCATAAATATTTTTTTGCCACCATACTGGGAGCAGCATCAGTCGTTATCGAAACAATTTTGCTTAAATCAATTTCTTTCTCAATAAGTGAATTTCTAACAGCCGTACAAATATCTGTGCCCTTAGTAGATGTTGGTAACGATGTTATCGCAATTAGTTCTTCCTTGACGTTTTTTACAATACAATATCGAGCGAAAATAGCTAAACGAGCAGATTTAGTTACATCGGTACTTTCGTCAAGGCATAGCGATATAAAGGCAGAGGACTTGATGTAATTTCTTTGTTGTTCTTTTATATTTTCCGCCCGTTTTAGGATTCCGTCTTTTATTGTGTTTATAGGTAAAGGAGTATCTTTGATGCGCTGAATTATCTTATCTTTATTTTAAAAATCTTCAAAAAGTGATGGGGCGCATGCTACCCAGGTTTGCCAAAACGTTTACCATGCCGGGTAATGACATTTGCAGCCGAGTAACTTGCGGCACTGGTATGACAATCCTCGCTAACATTTTTAACCATATATGTCGATTGTTTATTTCTCTCTTTAATTGCACATGCAATGAATTCCTTTTGCTCTGGTTCGCTTTTTTGACAAAGATATTTATGATTTGTTTCATAATGCCGTTTCACAGACGATGTTCTACACTGTCCTAGAACATAAAACACACGCAGCTTTATCGCCTTTATTATTCATGCCATATTTCTCAGTCCACCAAGTTTGAAATTCTCTATTACACTTATCTTGCACTTTTTTTTTTTTTGCCAAACTATCCATGTTGAATAATACTTGTAGTTGTAAATATAACTCAAATGTTAGCGAAATTAGTTTAAATTAAAAACTATGCGTAATTGCAGTCGACGACGTAAGCGTCCACAAAACAAAAACAAACAAGTGAATAGTTAGCTTCCCGCCCCTCCCGCCACCGCCTGCTCCCGCTCACTTCGATTTGGTTAGAAATTCAAGCGAAATCTATCTCTCGCTTTCTCTCTCCCGCGCAATATGTTGCAGTTGCATTTACGCGGCACCGATAGCCCGTTCACGATGAACGTTGTTACTTTCACCTCAAATGTAGACGAAAAAAAAAATTATTTCGATTAGGTACCTTAATTCTTCAATTAATGCCGTCCTTAAATAATTTTGTCGCGTGCNACGAAAAAAAAAATTATTTCGATTAGGTACCTTAATTCTTCAATTAATGCCGTCCTTAAATAATTTTGTCGCGTGCCATTGGTTCGAACAGTCCTGGTCTAGACTCTGTAAGCTTTGATTTCACGAGGCGGAGGAATGTCCTGGAAGTAGAACTTTAGCAGGGCTTCAGAAAAGTGTGAAGTAACCGTGAATTGACTACGAAAATAATTCCCAAGCGTAATTTAAAACAATACATATTTAATAAAATTATGTTAAACTATTTTATGAAGGGGCCGCGGTGGTTGAGTAGTCAGCCTGCTCGTCTTCCACCAAGGCGAACCGGGTTCAATCCCAGGCCGGGCCACTCCTGGATTTTCTCGTGTGGGAATCGTGCCGGACGATGCCGCTGGTTATCTCGGGAATCTCTCGTTTCCTCCGCCCTTTCATTCCGGCGCCGCTCCATGCTCACCCCAATCACCATCATCGGCTCTCAAGACCTCGCTGTTAAGAGCCGCCCAGATATCTTCACTCACTCGCTATTTTATGAAGCAGCCGAATCAGCATTATATCGTTTAAACTGGCAATGCTGTAGAAGAGAGCGAGTACCNGTGCCGGACCTTGGCCGCTCTTCCGACCGGACCGGTCGCAGCGCGAGCTGGTGCGGAGAAGGTGTGGCGTGGCGGTCGCGTGCCTCCGCAACTCTGCCGAGGTGAGAGACTTTCCCGGCCTGGCGTCGTCGTAGGAGCGCTCTCACCCCGCTCCCTCCCTGCCGCTCCCCTGGCGTCGTGCGGAATGGGACCGGTGATTAGAGGCTGCCCCACGGTCACTGCCGAGGACGGGCTCCGCTGGCTGGTCGAGTTGCCCGCGGGTCAACAACACTCGCCCGGCGCAGGTGTAGGGCTCTCCCGCGCTCCCGACGGCCATCTCGCGAAACTTGCCGCTCCCGCGAGCAGCTCCCATGCGCCGATAAATGGCCAAACTGTAACTCGACTACATTCACATTTTAATTGGACTTTCTCCGTCCGTTACCTACCTCCACGGCGGGATACAACCCCTTGTCTGATTTTTCTTCCATCTTCTTTCTCGTTTTGGTTATCTATTGTTATAATTGAGTTCGTTTTCTACGACTCCGTTGCTGTTAGCCGTCTTTGACATGTATATTTTTTTTATTTGGCAACTATACTGATTGAAAATATTTTTCCCATGAGTAACAGAAAAAGTATAATTAAATTCTGTGTGTAACACAACAACAGAGTCACAAATCAACAATGAGCGTGAACAATGCGTCAGTCTGTAGGCAACTTGTGAAAGTAATTCTCGCTCGGAGACTGTCATATTACGCAGAACGCATATCGTTCAGAATTTTTTTTTTTTTTTAATTTTGGGACAAATTAAGTTTTAGCGGCTACGATGAATGCTTAACACATATGGGCAACAAGCCAGAATGTTGCTCATGTTATGCTAGTACTAAAATTCCTCGACCCTTTAGCACAAATCTTGCATGGATATGGTTTCATTGTTCTGCTAGTGTATATCTGAGCTTAGAAACAAACATTGTAGCATACAGATAATTTTTTTAATAAACTAGTTTTTCTATGATTCTTGAAATTTTCTTGACGGATTGTATAACGTGTTACACTTTAAAGAGCTTGTGAACGATACATAATGAACTCCCCATTATATTGTCTCACAGGCAACCAATAATGAACGTTGTACGGTATAGTGAGCGCGTCAGGTATTGTTTGAACTAGTAGGATAATTAGTGGTAAGTAGGAATACAGATCACTAACAGTGCTGGTTTTCCTTAGTATTGTATACAACCAAGTTATTTCTATCTGGTTGCGGATGCCGTTGCATGAGTACGGTGTGCTAGTGTTAACTAGCGGTGTCAGGCCTATCTTGGCTCCGCTCGTCCCCAATGACAGATTGTTCAATAACAGCAGCCCCGTTCACAAATCGCCTGCAGCAAGAGCGGACAATCCATAAGCCAGGCGAAGTGGCTGCTGCACCTTGAAGGGGAGTGGGTGGGTGCCTCAAATGATGTAGCATAGGCGGCGAAGATACGTTATACAGTATTATCACAGTACAATTTATTATCCGGCGATACGCAATGCAAAGAGAAACAGCTATGCATCAGTACTTGTATATTTATATACTTGAGCTCCATACACACTACTATCTCGCTGCGCTATTCTGAGAGTCGTTGCCCGCCACCGGCTTGCAAATGAGTAACAACCTGAATCTTATTGAAATAATTTGTTTGCAAAATGAAAGTCAACGTATCACAAACTTTAGAACACTCAGTAAATTGCCATGTTTCACCTTCTCGGATGGTGTGGCCAATACGCTTATCTGGAACATATATGCGCTAAGAAAAATGCATGCTTTTATATTTTACGGCAAGCATGTTTACTGTTTTCATCTCTCTCACGTGCTGGTCAGAATTTAATTTTTTTTTTCGGTGCTAAAATAGTTTACATTAAGTTAATGTCAGTCAAAATCCTCATCACACGCATACTAGCAGCTATGATAGCCAATAATGAATGTTGTGCTACCATCAGGAGTTTGTTATTCTAACTCAAAAATGTTTAATAAAAATAATGTAGACAATGTTTATTTTGAGCCACTGCTTATTTGTTCCATATATGTTTCCAGGTAGTTCAAGTTGTATTTGTTACAGTACAGTAAGTAAACCCGTTAAACTGTTACAAATATTTAAATGCTTTTAACTTCGGCTTTCTTCAGAATGCAGTTTGTTCTACCTACTCAAATTGCAGCAGATACGCTGGGCGTAACGTCTGGTCGATAGTGATGTAATTTGAGACGGAGCAAGTTGCTCAGAGAAACAGGAGTGGGGAGGGAATCGATCTCGACCTGTAGGGAGGAACCGTCCCATCATTCGCCTGAAGTGATTTCGGGAAACCATTGAAAACCGGAATCGTGATGGCCGAACGGGCTGTTGAACCCAGGTCCTCCCGAATGGGATTGCCAAGTTTTATCACTACGCTCCTTCGTCCGGTAAGCTGCAGGAGATTGTGAATGAAATTTACTTATAGGTAGGGCTACTCGTTTTTCGTGAAAAGATTCCACAAATCGTAGGTACTCCAAAGCACGTTAGTTCAGAACCAGTAGCGCGGTTGGATGGCTTTAATTCGCACGCATCTAGATGTCTGCCCGCGAATCACAGACGTACAGTATCGGAGTCAACTACTTCCGATTGGCCAGTCAAGTAAGAAAATGTCTTCTCACAGAAACACGTTGCCTATATGCAAAATAATACTGCTGCTATGCCCGTAGGGTATTGAAATCTAGCACTTGCGGAAATTTTCTCTCAATAAACCGGTTGTCCTACTTATAGGCCGTCCACAAACACTCCCCAGAAAAATTTACTCGTTAGTCTAGAGCTGCCTGATAAATAGAGAGTAATTACTGCGATGACGTTAAAGGAGTGTAAATTATACGTGTGTTTTTCACACAGCATTGAAAAAAACAGCAACGCAATTGATGCCGAAGCTGAGTATCGCGTAGGAAGTAGGTCTAGTCAGGAGAATGAGCAAATGTTCGTGTTCCTGTCAAAGATACGAATTTCTCTTGGAAACGTCAACGCAGCGGCTAATTTTCATAAGTTTTTTTTTTTTCGTGTTCCAGGGTTAAGAAATAGTTTAAAATAATCTTTAGTTATCAAGTTCTCGATGAAATGGATGATATCCATTTCCTTATAGGCTGAAGAATTTCAGCGAGGTTCATGACGCTATGCTTGAGTTGGCTCAATTACCAAGTTACGTAGTTACAAAACTCTTCGTTAAGTATTTAAACCTACAAACGAAAAAAAGACAACGTGAGCGTAGTTATTTAGTGCTGTAACTAATCGAAACTGACAAATTAAAGCTTATAATATGTGGACGAAAACCAGGATTACTGTGCAAGAACACGAGTGTATCACAAAGACCCAGCAACAAACTACTATGAAAATACATGCCCCTGTCTTTCCAACTAAGCTATTACTTGAAAATATTTTTTAAACAAGGCAATCATCTTATTTAAAAAGCCCACAAAATAGCTCATATTTCAGTTTTCGAAATCATTATATAAAATAAACGCTTAATATAGTGTGTATATCATCATCCTCAGTATTCCACGTTCGCTTGTGTAAAAGCGAAATTGTTATGCTTCATTAGATATTTCATGCAGTCTTTATTATAATCTGTTTTACCTAGTTTTGAAGTTATAGCTACTTTCCCATCGTATGGTTAATGTTGTTCTGCCCGTATGTAATTTCCTTATATTTCGTAGCTGTTTAATTAATGTTAACCAACTGGATTTAAAACGGCGTCTCATTTCACAAATGTTTGTGACAATGTAACTTTATTTAATCTTTATGCATTACTTATTGTTCTCCTACCGGGACGCTAGAATCGTCGACATCTTTGTCAGCAATACTATCGGGGGAATTCAAACCAGCAAGGCTTCATTTACCATGCTTGCAACTTGTAAAATGCAAATCAGCATTCGATTGCTATTAATTAAATCTCGTTTTTTGAACAAACTGTAAGCAGTCAGAAAGTTATAACGTAGACTAAAATAATTTGTTTGGCCAGAAAAATTTTTGTTCGTTTGGACAAATGTAGCAGAGTGGTGAACGCACTTACTTCGCTGAGGTAGTATCGCAGAAGGAGGAGGATTGCAGTAGCTGTCTGGGAGGGAGGAGGAAGATGCTAAATTGTGTTACTGTGAACTGTATCGACAACCTTGTATGTATATATATATATATATATGGCTGATAAATACAAAATCCATCGTGATTATATATTATACTTAAGGCAGACGCGTACCTGGTGCTTGATCTGTGTAGCAGGATGTTTGACATACGGTTTTTTTTTACGAAACCATTATTAGTGTTTCCGATCATTGTTACGTACCAAAAGAAAACATACCACAGGCGGAGACGGAATGGTAGTTTCAAGATACCATAGCTATCATTTTGGAGCCTCCAAAATCGTTAAAAAAAATTGCTCCTTCTGACTTGTATTTTAGCTAAACATACTACCCGGACACGAGCGAAATTACGATTTCACGTATNTCTCATTTCACAAATGTTTGTGACAATGTAACTTTATTTAATCTTTATGCATTACTTATTGTTCTCCTACCGGGATGCTAGAATCGTCGACATCTTTGTCAGCAATACTATCGGGGGAATTCAAACCAGCAAGGCTTCATTTACCATGCTTGNGCTAGAATCGTCGACATCTTTGTCAGCAATACTATCGGGGGAATTCAAACCAGCAAGGCTTCATTTACCATGCTTGCAACTTGTAAAATGCAAATCAGCATTCGATTGCTATTAATTAAATCTCGTTTTTTGAACAAACTGTAAGCAGTCAGAAAGTTATAACGTAGACTAAAATAATTTGTTTGGCCAGAAAAATTTTTGTTCGTTTGGACAAATGTAGCAGNGTCAGAAAGTTATAACGTAGACTAAAATAATTTGTTTGGCCAGAAAAATTTTTGTTCGTTTGGACAAATGTAGCAAGTGGTGAACGCACTTACTTCGCTGAGGTAGTATCGCAGAAGGAGGAGGATTGCAGTAGCTGTCTGGGAGGAAGGAGGAAGATGCTAAATTGTGTTACTGTGAACTGTATCGACAACCTTGTATGTATATATATATATATGGCTGAGAAATACAAAATCCATCGTGATTATATATTATACTTAAGGCAGACGCGTACCTGGTGCTTGATCTGTGTAGCAGGATGTTTGACATACAGTTTTTTTTTACGAAACCATTATTAGTGTTTCCGATCATTTTTACGTACCAAAAGAAAACATACCACAGGCGGAGACGGAATGGTAGTTTCAAGATACCACTCATTGCATAGCTATCATTTTGGAGCCTCCAAAATCGTTAAAAAATTGCTCCTTCTGACTTGTATTTTAGCTAAACATACTACCCGGACACGAGCGAAATTACGATTTCACGTATNAAAAAATTGCTCCTTCTGACTTGTATTTTAGCTAAACATACTACCCGGACACGAGCGAAATTACGATTTCACGTATTCCACATTGCTGCACACACACTTTCCACCAATTAAAATCCCGTAGCTACACGTAGCACGACGAAAACGCTACACACCTGTTCAAAGTCTTGCGCCTAGTGGCGATGGTGCATTTGAAGAGCGTGCAAGTGTCACTNACGAAAACGCTACACACCTGTTCAAAGTCTTGCGCCTAGTGGCGATGGTGCATTTGAAGAGCGTGCAAGTGTCACTCTTACCGCTCCCGGGATAAACGCAAAAACAGTTTCAGGCAGGCATAGCAAAGATAAGTTGTAACAGCTGAAGAACGNCTTACCGCTCCCGGGATAAACGCAAAAACAGTTTCAGGCAGGCATAGCAAAGATAAGTTGTAACAGCTGAAGAACGTTGATACCTTCGTCGAAGTGACTTTTAAAGATCAGGAGGTTTCTTCAAATGTGCTTTACATTTTCGGCTTCATTACTCTGTTTGTTCATCCGCGACTGTGTTTTGGTTTTCAGTAGCTAGTTAAACGTCGACACGCCATTATTTGTTGCAGCTCGGCCCGGGGCCACGGTGCGGTATTTAAAGAGTAGCGTCCGGCGAGTTGTAATGGCGGCGGTGGTTAGGGATCATTAAGCGGCGGACGGTAATAAACAATGGCGCCGGCGCGGTGGTAGCAGAGCGTGATGGCGGTAGCGCGCGCGCGCGGCGCTGCACGGAGCTACTCGGCTCCCCCACGTCGACGTGAGTACCCGCGCAGTTCATCACGGGCGACGCGCGATAACTCACGCAACAACTAATTGGGCTCCCGACTTAATTGCCCTCGCCCGAGTCGCCTGGGTCTCGGGAGGGCGATGTTATCGGGCGCCGGTCGGTGCGCCAACGAATGGCCGTCCGCGAAGCTGGCTCCGTCGCGACGACAAATCGGCAAATTGGTCGGTGTAAATCTGCCGGGGCTCAGGAAGTAGCGACGTCCTCTCTATTTGTCTGGGGGCCCCGGTGGTGTGGTGGTTAGACTACTCGCTTTCCACCAAGGCGAAGCGGGTTCAATACTCGGCCGGGTCGCTCCCGGATTTCTGCATGTGGGAATCGTGACGGACGATGCCGTTGGTCGGCGGACTTTCTCGGGGATATTTCATTTTCCCCGCCCTTGCATTCCCGCGCAGATACATACTTACCTCGCTTCACCCTTATCGACTCGCAAGACATCGATGTTAAGAGCCGCCCAAATCTCTTCACTCACTTCACTATTTGTCTAAGGCCATGCGGGGCTGCCTAAAACGCACTGCGTTTCAAAGGGCTTCGTGACTCCCTGTAGTATTGGTAGGCAGGGCTTAAAGTTTTCTCCACTGCGAGGTAATTAGTGAGAAAAATGCTCAGAGAAGCAGGAACAGGGAAGGAGTGGGTCATGGCCTGTGGCAAGAGTGAGTGTGAGTGAGTGAAGAGATTTGGGCGGCTCTTAACAGCGATGTCTTGAAAGCCGATCCTGTATCAAGAATCCATCCCATCATTCGTGAGTGAGTGTAGAGGTTTGGGTGGCGCTTAAAATCGAGGTCTTGAAAGCCGATAAGGATGAATCGAAGTGAGTATGGAGCAGCGCCGGAATGAAAGCGTAGGGGAAACGGGAGATCCCTGAGAAAACCCGCCCACCAGCTATATCGTTTGGCACAATTCCCATTTGTAAATATCCGGGGGCAATCCTGTCAGGAATCGAACCCTGTTCGCCTTGGTGGGAGGCGAGTACTCAGACCACTACACCACCGTGGTCCCTTGTGCGGCTGGAGTTAGCGGTTGAAGTGACTGTTTCACTATTTATCACGTCTGTTTACAACCGTTCCCAGCACTTGTCATACGTATATCATCATTCACGAAAATCTTCTGTATTCTGTGCTACCCTTTTGGTTATCATTCCTGACATAATTTATTCTCTAAGAAATGATTGTGATGTGTTCATCTTGTCCCTCAATTTTCTGGTATCGACAGACTTCATTTAGATTCGCATCTTCCCCCTAAATATGATGTTGAATACGAAGATAAATGGCAGGGTCGCATAAATTATAGATGGGGCAATGTTTTCTGCATTTAATAAAAACGGAACCCTTGCTTAATTTATTGTAGGTTTATTCAGAAACGAAATGTAGAGTGTTGATCATTGTTAGAACCGAAACAAATGTACTTTATGCCACAAAAAAAACATTTTATGTAGAAATTCCATTCCACTTCGGAAAACTCAAAATTACAGGCAATATTAAACGTGGTGTTAAGTGGTTAAAAGCATAGGGTCGAGAAAATTTTTAAAATTGTTGTTTTATGGATTACGAAACTGTATTGGTTCACTGTCAAACGACGTATCCTTCGGCTGTGCGTTAAAATTACCGGTGTCAGGAACCTCATGACTCGTAAGATAGATACTAATTTTTTTATTGCCATTACGCGTAATAAATCAATTTAAGTTAGCGCTGTTTCCAGCATTACGCCTGTAGCGAGACGTTAACGCATAATTTAAGGCTGTTCACGGTTACTTGAGCACTTTTTAAATCAACATTTCAAAAGTGACACTGCCCATAACTGCATGCATTTTAAAGGAGCACTGACTGACATGAGCCTCCAGGCCCCAGTATAGTTGTTAACGAATAAGGGAAAATAGTTCCAATTCTTAGCGTTAAATCTGAAGTGTTAGGAGAATATTGGTAAATACCGTAATATTTTTTTCCTAAAAATTAGTGTAAGGATTAGCAAATTAGTAGAATATTTACTTTTCTAATATTTCCACATTTTCATTTGACCGGTGCATGAATAAAGAGATCAGGCTCCTGAAAGTGTTTTTGTTACATTTGGCGGAAGGATACACGATGTGCATGCAACTAGATCTTAACCAGGGCTTTCAAAGGTGTTCAGTCGGTTGTCCGTGAACAGCCTATAGGATACTGCAAGTATACTGAAATCAGAGTATGCGTTTGATCACGCGGAGTTACTAGCAAGGGGACCCCCCCCCCCTCCGTAAGGCTGATGATTCGGAAAGCCCGCGGTGAACCGCGGAAGCAGGTACTAGGGGAGGAAGGAAGCGCACGAGGGCACACGTGTGACCTGCAAGAGGAGTAAGGCACAGCGCCGTTCCAGAACGCTGACCCAGACGTGCGAGGGTCTCGGCTGACCGCCCGTGCGGCAAACGAGCCCATTTGCGACTCCGCCCCCGCCTCCACCGCCACCAGTCGCGTGCTACGCCTCCGCTACCGACCACGCTTACCCAAACACGCCAATTACACTTCGTTAACAACCCTGCGTACGCACCGCGGTGATGCCCAACCCCTCTTTCTCCGCTGCAACGTTCGTTCACACCACCGAGCGCGACATTTGCTGACGAGAACGCTTCATTTTACGCTCTACGCATATTCGTGAGTTAAATGGTCCGGCTACCTGTGGCCCGGAAACAGTTTTGCATTTCAGTTGCGAGAAATCTGGAAGATTTTTTTAAGGCTGTTGACTGGTTTGAAAGCATTGAGAATTTGGTATACGCAAATACGTGTCAATGAAATTAGCTTTTTTTGTCGTTCCGGTTAAAGATAGATATATGTCAGCAGGGACTTTTTTGAGCAGAAAAATACTTGCTTCTTTGCTATCGAGGTCTTTTGTAACAGTAAAGTAGAGCCTGTTTCCTGTAAAAGTCAGAAAATCTAAATAACCAAATTTAAAAAATACTGAAAAACCAATTGTTATATTCGCGTCGGTACGGAGCTTGAGAGTATCATTTCTCACACTTAGACTTTTGTTTCATGTTTATATCTTAAAAATTGGCATCAGAAAAGCGAACTTCATATATATTTCCTTACACGAAATTCTCGCTCTTTCAAACCAGGCAACAGCATTACAGGTCTCCAACTGCAGGAATTCCCGAAACATAAAATCAAGAACAGAAATTGTACTACTTAATATATTTTGATGGGTATAGAATTGCTAACTACTGGTAACTATCATATATCTACATCAATAGTTGAGACACTCCCACTATAGTTTTCAATTTGAAAACAATACAAATATTTACTGAAAATTATGTTTATAAACCGCAAAATAGTATTTGCCACAATTATATAATATTGAAACGTATAAATCGTGAAAGGGAAAATTTTTTAAACCAGATTTTCTTACTGGAACGTTTACGAAAATGAAATTCTGTTCAAATTATTATTACTTTTAAGTTTGTTATAATGATTCAGGTTCTAAATTTCATAAATTTTGAAACAATTTTTTTCCATCTGTGCGGGTTTTGTGGTATCTATGAGTATTATTTAAAAAAAATTCAACAGTTTTTGTATCGGTATTAATGTCATTAATAGTTTCGTTAGTTCAGATATGTATCGAAAAAAAGTAAACACCATCGAAATGCATTAAATAGTTCAAATTCAAATCTTTATTTAATTTTCCGGAAATTCACATACAGCCAGACCTTTTCATAGCCCTTAACAACGAGGAGTTCGAAGCATGTGTAGAGGATAGGAGATGGATATGGAACAATGACGGAATGAAAGAGCAGGGGAAACGGGAAAACACGCCGGTCAACGGCAACGTCCACCACGTTTTCCATATTAAAAAACCAGATTGTCATTCCGCCGGAAATCGAACCTGGATGGCCGCGGTGCACAACCCACGAAGCCGCCGCGGCCCCAAGAGCTTTAGTTATTTATTTTAAAAGTATCGTACTTTATAATGTGAGTTCTGGCTGTTTAATAGCATTTCAGGAATGCCACACGTATATAGCCACTTTTTTTTATTGTTCTCTGAAATGTGCACTTAGAAAAACTTTTGTATACTGTCATCCTGCTAATTAATGGTTCTGTAGTATACGAAATTAATTTGTAGTGGTCAAAACTGAAGTGGTGAGAGTTAAATAATTTTGAGTATACCACAAAAAATTTCGCAGGGTGGATTCCCACAAAACATTTTGTAGCTGATACGGTCAATTTTTTCGGTGTATTTCATTGATAGATACGACGATAAAAACGGCATCTTTTCGGATTATTTAAATTGAAAATTCTGTAAGGCTACAGCTTGTTAAAAATAATGTTCGGATGTGAAAAATGCCTCTATATTTATTACACCGTTATAAAATGGTAGTGTCGCTTCTTAAAATCTCATGTTTGTACACTGCACGACTGCTAAGATTGCGTGCCAGTTCAGTGCCTTGTTAGAGGCGACGAGGCATTCTACCGGCGTAACAAAGTTGTCCTTATCGCTATTCTAATGCCTCAAATACGCAGAACCAGCAACAGGCCGTCGGTCGCCTTAAGAGTTGTGTCCAGGAAGCTGAGAAATGAGAGCAAAATGCAGGCAGAGTCAATATTGCTGAGATTACGCTGAATAAATAAATTCATGCATTTTTGTGCAACTTGTTGTACGGAGTACAGAATACTACATTTTTGGGACAAATGATTTAACATGAGTTTTAAGACTCCGTGGTCATAAAAATGCATTGATTCAGTTCAGAATGTAGGTCTATCATAAATAAGTAGAGAAGTGGAAAATTACACTAATGCCTGAGATTCGTTTCTTGCCAGGCGTGTGCCCTTAGCGTCAGTTTCATGTTAAATTGGTAACATTTATAACCGTTGCATATTAGTTTAAAGAGTGACAAATTTCTTCTCCATTCCTAAAATTTTGGAATTATAATGTGGATTTCTATCTCAAACTTGCAAATTTTCGCTTTAAATGAATTCTGAATTTTGTTTATTTCATAACCAACGCACAGTTTATCGCTTAAAATGATAAGTTCGCCAGACTTGCATAACATATGTAACGCACAATGTTAAGTGACCGCTTGTCCAGCTTCGATAGAAGATTTGCCTTTTTTTCATTAGTGTTCTCTGTCTGTGGCTGCGTGCGGTAAAGCGGCGCGCTCAGGGGGCAATCAGGCTTCACCGGGTATAGTTGGCGCCCAAATACAAGATGATTCGGATCCCGTATTAACAGAGAGTGTCCCTCGTCTGTAGCCTTTATAGGTGTAACGGTGCCATGTAAAAAGCAGTATTTTGTAATATTTTCTACAAGTGCGCAACCGTTGCGTCGCCGGCAATTTTGTCAATTAGTATCCATTAATTTGATGCAGTTTATATTTTCGTACAAGGTCTTATGAAAAAGTGTAGACCTAACACTAAGCGAACTAAATGCAGGAGACATGGAAATATTAAGCTCGACATTTACGACGTTCACATCGCCTCCATATCATATTCATGTAGTTATTGTTCGAAAATATTAATTTTAATTCGTAGCCCGTCAGAGCGCAAACAGCCAGATATATAAATATTTCCTCTCTTTTATAATCACGCTGCTAATCCACGCCCGTCAAAGCGTTCAGTTTCGGGCAGCCGGGGCAGCGCCTTCTTTTCCGTGCGTTGAAGTCTCCGGGAGGCACCGGGGGAAACTTACCGCATGAGCTCGCCCGTACACCCAGCCCGCGAAGGCGAATAATCGCTTCCCCGACGGGGCAGGAAAAAGAAACCTGATTGCCTGTTTAACGTAATTACAGTGCGCGCGCCCGTCCGCCGAGGCATGGTATCACCGGAACCTTCCGCGGGGATCGCGTAATTATAGCGTGACGCGCGGTAGCTTCCAGAAGCCACCAGCGAGCGAGATCGGCCGGCGAGAGATACGTAAATACGTACACGTTTCCCTCGTCCGCGCAAAGCCGTCCCGATAGGGCGTAGTTGCGTCTGTGCTCTATTACTTATTTTATTTTCCCTCGAGTTGAAATTAGTTGGCAGCATTCAACGTGCGCATGCTTCCGACCAGGCCGATAGAAGCGTGCTAGTCGGGGTGGAGACTTTAATCACCGGGTAAGAAATGAATCATGTTATTTCGTAGTATACTCCGTTGTCAGTTAAATGAGAGCCTTCGCAGCTGTTGCGTGGGGGCCCTGGGTTTTTTTTTTCTCGAGGTATGGCTGCGAGTGTGTTAAGCAAATGCAGGTAAGACCCTAGCGTCCGTACTGGACGCACAAACAAATTCTTGGGCATCTCTCAAAACACGAATAGCCTGGCTGGAATTCTATCCCGTCATGTGAGGCACTTGTCTCCCAGGGGGTGGTGGTGTCGTTCGGTGGTGACTTGTTTTCACGTACGAAGAAAATTATCAGTCCAGCGGCGAAGATTACTTCTCCGTAAAATTGAGAAGGAAAGTATGCCGAAGAACACGAAACCTTCCGTGCCGTGGACGCTCAAGTTACACACACACACACACACACACACACACAGGCTAGTAAACACGCAGTTCCATTCGGAGAATGTACTGGTGCAAAAACCATCTAACTCGCAAAGCAGAAATCATCATCACAGATTGTGTTATTTACTTCACCCATCCAAGAAATTTTTCATGGACCCCTCATTACCGAAGGCTCAAAACAAAAAAAAAACCGTAGTATTGCAGTGATCAGTAACTTGCACCTGCCGTAAATGGAAATGAGCTGCAATATTTAAGCACNGACCCCTCATTACCGAAGGCTCAAAACAAAAAAAAACCGTAGTATTGCAGTGATCAGTAACTTGCACCTGCCGTAAATGGAAATGAGCTGCAATATTTAAGCACTCAGGAACATGATGCTAGCTGAAGTCAGCAGTTCTATTCTAGGCCTAGAAGGAAGAGATATTCAGACAGGAGATCTTCGTGTTCTATATGCGTTTTTCTGAAGTTAGCTGGGACCTCCTTTCTTTTTTATTTATAAAGAAACCTGCGCCAACTACAACGATTGTAAAAATTACACTTTAGATAAATTTTTGTATACATGAGACTATCATTGAAAGTTTACTGCCAAACTATATTAGAAATACTTCAGTGGTTATTCGAGTAAAAAAAAAATATATTCATTTACGAATAGCTTGGTGCAAACAACTTTTAATCACCCGTAGACCACCCATACTAAAGAAAAGAAAATATATAGATCCCGTCCCCAGCGATTAACATCTACGTGGCAAAATAATATTATATTTACTTAATAATTTATTTTCATTTAATTATATATGTAGAGAGAGTTAGTTAAGACAGGAAGAGTTTCCCAGAGCTGCACTCCTGCAGCGCAACGTACGCCTTTTTGCGTATAGTCTACTACTATACGCAAAAAGGCGTACTCGCGGTTTCTTCACACTTTTAGAATCAAATTTTGGCAAAAACACGCCGTGTTTGACGTGTTTGATTGTTTCCTAAATATGGCATGTAATCAAAAGCGTTTCATGCTCGTATTAAAATTAAAGTGCTAATTTTTGTTTAAATTGAACTTTTATTTATATTTTATTTGTAAATTATATTTCATTTTAACTAATATGAATAAAAACCGAATGAAAATAGGTTTGTAATAAATAGTTCTTATGAAAAATAGTATATAGTGTGCACGAATGCGGTGCGTTGTCCCTGGTATAATTATTTAACCTTTGGTTGCATGAAGCGAAAGAATATCCTGGAAGTAAAACTTAAGCAGGTCTTCAGAAAATTTGGAAGTAACCGTGAATGAACTATAACATGCCTGGGCCTCATCGCGATTCCAGTCCTTCGCCAGGATTCATTTCACCCTGCACAATCTAAGAATATCATAGTTTGAATGCACCTGTCCTGCTGAAAGTTAGGAAGAGTTTCTCAGGGTTGCGCATCTGCAGCGCCAAGAACAGCATGCCTGGCCCACAGAGTACTTAAGAACTCAGGGGTGACACAACAGCTTATACCGCGAATTCCAGCCCCACTCTCCACCATGATGGTGTCACCGGCCAGCAAAATATTAAGGGACCTTCCGCATTCGGCAGTGTAGTCCATTCACTGTTCCCTCCAACTTTGCTGAAGCCCTGCTAAAGTTCTACTTCCAGAATATTCCTCCCCCTCATACAAACAAAGCTTAGAAAATTACACCAAAGGGACAGCGCGCCGCATTCGTGCGCACTCAGTGAAATCATATTTTGCATAAGAACTGTTTATTACTAGGCATTACCAACACACCTATTTATTCTCTGTTTTCATTCATATTAATTATAAGTGAAATATTATAATTTATAGATTAAATTATAGTACAAGTTTTATTTGACCAAATCTAGGAAACAGCCAAACAGGCCACGTCATATATGGAATGATTTTCCAACGTTTTGATTCAAAAAGTGCGAATAAACCGCGAACAGAATAGGTATATCTAGTTGGACGCAAAGTCCGTTCTTAGATCCTCTCGCAGTCAATCAGAGAATGGGCACGCTTACATCAAAGGAACAGCTACGTCATCTCGTCTCCCTGTTCTTACCTTCTCTGTGTATGGGCCTCGCCTTTACCTGTACAACGGAAATCATTTAAGGGTTGAGCCTACCTGGCGCTTTTTCCGCTTTTGAGGCCACGAAGCGTGGGAGCGATAAGGGCGATACTGCCACGCGCATCGCGTGCACACCAACACTAAGCGCGAGGCTCTGAACTGAAGTGCAGTGTTCTAAGTCGCACTGCGTGTAGTACCTATGGGACTTTCAGCCGTGACCCTATTATTCTATTGATGGAAAGTCTGTGGGAAGGTTCAGTGCAGGGGCGCTACCCTACCCTACTAGTGCGTGCAGACGTTCACGCTCCTTGTTGTGTTTAACTCCCACTCTTTCCACCTTCCCCACCCCCTCTCCCCCCAGCTATTACACCCACAGGGGCTTCCAATTGGGAAATAATCGCCCATCTCACAGTTTATAGCATACGCTAATTAACTTGGTGTGCCCCCATCTACCAGGGCTGAGATTCGTTTCGTGCACGCCTTGCCTTCTTCCCATCCCCGCGCTAACAGCAATGTTGGCAGCATCGGCGTTACAGGTAGGAGATTCGTCGACCACGCCCTCCAACTCTGAATTTACTCAACCGACGACTACCTAGAGGTTCGAAACCCCTTACCGCTATCCACAAAAAAAAACTTTATCAGAGTTTCTTTTTGTGTCAGACTACAATTTGAAATTTTCTGTGACAGCAATGTGCTGTTCTCTGCCAATGTCATTTCAAATTTTTTATATTTCGGGCTACTCCACCTTGTCCCAGTTTTCGAGATACACACTTCTGGTACAGTCACTCATAACGTCCATCAGCAACACACTTTGTGGAGATCGACCAGTCTGATTACAGAATAGGCTAGAACACAACGCGGGAAACGGGCCTTGATTTCAATTGACTAAGCTGTGTCAAAAATGCCGACGAAATTTCACGTAATATTTATTGTGTTCATAGTACCCTGACAATATCTGCCATACAAGTGTTGTATTTGTCTTTTGAAATATCCTAAAATTGCAAGTCACTCGAAGAACATCCTAAATTTAAGTCATAAATATGAAGGTGAAATGAATGATTATTTGGTTTTCACAACAATAAAATGCATAAGAAAACAATGCATTAAAAAAACAGGAAACTAATTTTTGCTTGTTTATAGTTTACTATTTTTTGTATTTTTTGCCCTGCCCGAAGAGCCTGATACGACGAAAAGTAGAAATACTTCTGTCGTGTGGCCAGGGAGGCGACTTCATCAGACTGACCTCGCTTCTCATGGGCTGCCGTAAGTGTCTCTTTGTGTGAGGTCTGTCATGTCGTCACGTCGTGTCAGAGAGACTCCAACTCAACAGTTCCTCCAGGTTTGGCGGGAGACGTTGCTCAGTGACGGTTCTTGCAGCTGGAATTCGGTTTGTACTCGTAAGTTTTCTCGTCTGTGCGCGATATTATGCCTGGCCAGTACGACACCGCAGAAAAATTCCCTGGAGCCAATGATAGGTGACAAGACGTGACATTTATATGTGCTGGTCTGTCGTGCGTACTGTTGTTTTTATAGACCTGGAAGGTAATCCTCCTGCAAACCCCTAAGGGACCAGGTGCACGAGCACGCTGAACCAGGTTCATGTTACGCGTCTGGTCCGCTTAGTAAGAGGCCCAGTTCACGAAGCGCATTCGTGGAGGTGGGATAGGCCTCGACCCCATCAAGTTGGAGCGTGCAGGTACAACACTGTTAGTTTCTGCTGGCAGGTGAGGTACAGGAGAGGAGGTGGTATCCTAGCCCACCTACCGCGATTGGAAAAGGCGTATCTCTTTCTATTGGCTATTCACGGTAAAATTAGCACTTTTGAAAGCCGTCTCATTTCGAATAATAGTCAATATTTTAGCCTTAGACGTTAACTTCCGAGTGCGGTTGAATATACACACTGTTTTTTTGTTACTTACGTGGCAATATGTATTTAAGAAAGGTGGTTAAAGGATAAGAAATGACTGAAAGGAAAAAGTAACTAGGGCCTCAAAAGTGCTCACTTTACCGTGAAAAGCTTATATCAGACTGCATTCAATTGTCTGGAAACGGATGTTAACTGGTATGGGATGCAATTTTGCCTGTCCGGTACGGCACAGTATAAACATGTGCTCCGGAGCTTGTAAGATGGCTATGGAATGTCTGGGTGATTATATGAGCTGGCCTACTGTGTGTACTATTTTGTTAAAAATCTGAAATGGTAACTGTCCTGCAATACTCTACGGGGTTAGGCGCGGGAGGATAAATTAATACCAGCACTGCTGAACCAGGTAGCCCAGTGGTTAGCTAGCCGACCTCCGACCACACATCCGACCAAATTCGATTCCTGACGGAGTTACTCCTAGATTTTCGTTCGTGGAAAACGTGGTGTAAGTTAACCTGCGGGGTTTTTTTTTTTTTTTTGGAATTCTCCGACCTACGATGCCATCCGCTCTTCGTTGCCGTTCCATCTACACATACTTTCTTAAATGTACGTGAATTTCCTAAATTCTTTTGGCATCAGCCTAAAATTCCCAGTGCTTTACTTGGGAAAAACTAATTTATTCATTGGCTGCTAACCATGGTGAGAGACTTAGCTGCACGTGATACAGTCGCGATATTTATTTTTTATTTACTGGCTGGAGAATCGTCCAGAGCGCATTCAAGCAACTGTAACATAGTCATGAAAATAACACGTAGGTATACACAGTAAACGTTTCATTTACTTGGCACAGTTCTTTGGAAACTAGTTCCCAAAGTTTTTATTGTAACTCTACAGCTGAAATATTTTATATTTAGAACAGATTATTTTAGAAAACATACAAAGTGTTATATGTCGTTTGATGTTTATGAAGTCTACAATACTTACTTGTTAAAATTTCACATTAGTTTCACACATTCCAGAATGACGTTTCGGGAAATTTACTTTTATAATCTATTCGCAGTTTCTTTACACTTTTTGAATGAAACCTTTGAAAACTCACCCCGTGTATGAAGTGTTTCGTTCTTTCCTAAATATGTGACGTATCACAAGAGTTTTTACTTGTGTTAACCTTCCTTATTTTTTTATTAAATTGAACTTTTAGTTATATTTTATCACTAAATAAATTGATAATATTTAATTTTCAATTAATAACAATAACAACAGAGGAAAAATAGGTGTGTTGGTAATGCCTAGTAAGAAATAGTTCCCACGCAAAATATTATTACATTGAGTGCGCACAAATGCGGTTCGTTGTTCCTTTGATGTAATTTTGTAAACTTAGTTTAAGTTAATTCTACTCAGGTTAGAAACAAAACTAGTTTTCTTATGGGAGAATTTGTCACAGGTGCGCCACTAGGTGCACAGAGTTCTAATGAGGTCAATTTTAAGCTATGTGAATAATAAAGGATAAAGATTTTACTTAGTCACGTAGTTATTTTATATATGATTTGTGATTATTGCAATTATTTTGTTTTTATCATAGAAAATAGATAAAGTCCTATACACATGCGACACTAGCGCTTGCCTAGTAGCGAAAAGTTTTAGTTGCCAAACTAAAAACATTGAAAGTCCCAACCTGAGTAAAATAAACCTTTACTTAGTTAAGCTTTGTCAGCGTGAGGCGGAAGAATACCCTGAAAGTAGAAATTTTGCAGGGCTTCAGAAAAGTTTATACGTAACCGTGAATGGACCACGTTTTATTTGTAATGCTGCTAAAATATATTTGGCGAATAGTTTCCGAAGAATTCCTTGCACAGATACGAACAAAATATTTACGGTGTCCAATGTTAAAGTCTAAACCTTTGAAATTCGCTTACGTCTATCTCATGATCGTGTTCACTCTTCCGCCCGGCTGGGGCGTCACCGGTGACCCTAACATCGGCGAGTGGCGAGACTTGCAGCGCGCGCAGCGACGACGGCGAGAGGCAGGAGCCGGCAGCGATAACGAATGGGCGCGCCCGGCCCGGTTGGAGGCGCGAACCAGTCTGTTAACAGACCGTGGCCACCGCGGTCAGCTCTTCAGAGCAGCCCCAGCACTGCGGGGGTCCTTACACGCCACATGCGTCCTCGCCGTCGAGAGCAGGTTTCACCTTCTGCCGCTGCACGATGCTCTTCCTACCGCGGCTCGAAACCAGACCGCATGCGAGAAACTCACCCACATTACACTTTTTTATATACAGACTGTATTTATATTCAACCGAAAAATTTCCGCTGCACGTTAATAACGAAAAAATAAATTGAAAACATATTTACGACCTATGGTCAAAAGTGAGTGAGTGAAGAGGTTTGGGCGGCTCTTAACAGCGAGGTCTTGAGAGCTGATGAGAATGATTAAGGCAAGTATGTAACAGCACTGGAATGAAAGGGTGGGGGGGAGGAGATTCCTGAGAAAACCCGCCGACCAGCGACATCGTCCGGCACGATTCCCACGTGCGAATATCCGTAAGTGACCCGGCCGGGGATTGAACCTGGTTCGCTTTGATGGGAGGCGAGTAGGCTGACCGCTCAGATGTCTGGATGATGGGTAACTGAAGAAAGATTTGCAGACACAACACCTTTCGCTGTCATCAAACTATTTAATGTAAATAATCACGGTTACTAGTGCCTTTATTTCGAACTAACCTCAATGACGCGGTGTGGTGTGTAGAGCCCTACCATTTTGCATTATGAGATGGCACCAAGCTAGATTCAACAGATCTTTACGTACTCGAGTGGAAGTCACTCGTTCATTGCCTGCCGCCAACGACATAAATCACTCTTAGGTTAGACCGCGGAATGAAGGTACCGAAGTGCTTTCTTAGTCTTTACTATTGACTGTGAGGCCTGTAAGGCGTGTCGGATGAGCGACAGTCGAATGCACGCGTGAAACTAACACAAATTTGAATTCTGACCGCCTTGGTACTGAATTATAACTAGAGATGATGCTTTATCGCGGAAAACTTTTACTGTTTGCTATGATTCATCGTATTGTGCATATTTCAGACAGTATTATTTAGCTATTGGCTGTCAGGCATGTAAGAAACTACTGTCTCATTTCATTGGGACAGTGAAGATTCAGATATTTTAAAGCAGGATGTTCGTGATTGGTCTGCAAAAATTTTAGCCGAGTCAAAATCTTGATCGTCCAATCANCAGATATTTTAAAGCAGGATGTTCGTGATTGGTCTGCAAAAATTTTAGCCGAGTCAAAATCTTGATCGTCCAATCATAAAAGGATAAATTAACTGTAGGGTGTTATAGGAAATAAGCCTGAGAAATGCTTAGCTATTTTCCGGTGTCTCTAATAGAAACGCGAAATGACAGGATGTCTAGTAATGTGTATAGAGCTGTGAAATTAGCTTTTATTCTTTGGTAACATTCTAGGCTATAAGTTTCCTTTGGACGAGCCACACAAGTTGTTTGTTAATGACATCAGTCACGATAACATACAGCATCTTGGAGTTTAGTCAGCCATAAAATAACTGCGCGAATTTTGGAGGTGTCCAATATGTGATGTCGTGGTGAGGCCTCCGACAGGTGGAGCCAACCAGGCTGGCGAGCGGCCTTAAAACGACACGCTACCCGGCGTCCTGCTTCGCGCGAGCATTAGGTTCGCAGACTTGACCTTGGAAACGCACACCTATAAACAATGGCTGTAAATGCCTGGCTACCCGGGAGTGTACGACCTGGTGGGATCGCACATTGAGCAGCGTCGCAGCTCTGCTATCTTATNTCGCAATTAGCAACGCCTTTTGCTGCTCTAGAGAGACACTATAGTTAACGACGGACGCTTTCGTACAACATGAATTCAGGCAATAAATCTTTAGGTACTCACGCTAGGTTTTAAATCATGAAGTTGTTTATTTTATTGGCTGCATCAAAAATAAAGCATAGTAAATGGCACGGCTCTTTCTCGTACAAATAGCAAGAAACAGTCCTGGTGTACAGCTGTTTCACTGTTCTTAACTGAATAATTTCTATTAAACCTGTCCATTCTTCCATAGAGTTCAAAAAAATCACTAACAGGCATGTTTTGAGCGTAACGTTTAAATTGATGCCCACTCAAGTTAGATTCTTTTTGTTTATACACATTAGTGGGAAGGAGCCACGCACTCTCTTAAATTGGGAGGAAGTCATCCACGTGCTTCAGATGTTGGGGGTAGTGCGCGCATTGATATCCGAACCTGGAAACTCGCGTTGGGTTCCGGAAACGCTTAGTGAAGAGTCATTGATAACCTCTCTCCAACAAGGTGACTCTCAGGCTCCTCGAGTGATGCTTCGGCAACCGCCACCCTTAGGTTTAAGCAAATGAGAGCTACGCCTCGTGCCACCTGGAATCATCACTACCTGCGAGGTTGGACTCGCGCTGGCAGTGGTTGCAACTCCGCATACTGGAGTAGACTTTGAGGGTTCCCTACCCATTGACAGTTCGACGCACTGAGCGGCGACATCGCTCCGGTATTGTCGTGAATAAACAGTAGAAGTGAGGGCAGCGATTCGACTGGAACACAGGTGTATCTGAGTGCATAGGTCTCAGTGATGATTTAGAAGGGCCCTAAAGGCACACAACTGCCTCAGCTTTGGGGTTTATGTTTGGTAAACTGTTCTGTTAGCTGTAGGATCCTGCGCTGATTGAGTGCACTGAGTCATTTGCAGTCGGGCCTCTCACGCAGAATATACTCCACGAGAGGTCAGATGCTGCTATGTGTGTGTCCCTGACATGGGAGCTGCAGCTCCCTGCGCGATGGACAACGCAGACAAGTGTTAATATACATAAGGGTCAAAAATTGAGTAACGGTTATATATTTATGCCTAAAAAGAGAATCCTCCGCCTTTAGCTCCTACACATAACCGTGAGACACAGTGCCCAAACGTAGACTTGTCTTCGCCATGGGCGTGACGCCTTGGCACTCGACGGTCACGGCGTCCAAGATCCTCCGGCCAAACTACAGGTCAGCGGCCTCGGAGGTGCGTGCTAAAGTGCCCCAGTTTAACAGTTTGTTGGCTGTACAGCGCAAACGAAGACAGCATTCCTGCCGCGAACAGGAAACAGAAAGAAAAGGAGTGTAGTTCTCCAGGTGGTTTGGTGGCCGGTGGCCGTGTCACGTGCGAGGTCGGCTGGCGAGCGACGGCGGGCCTATTTTGCGGTGCGGCTACCCCCGGCTTGGAGCCCCCGGGGGCGACCGCGGCGCGCCGTGCGGCCCTCGGGGCCGTGTATGCTCTGCCCCAGCTGCGGTCAACGCGCAGTCCTCGAGAGACATGAGCATGCCAACTGCGCAGTGGCCACTTGGTCGGGCCCCATACCTACTCATTTCCTTTACTGACAACAGAATCACCAGCATGCTTGGCGATGAGGCAATGTGGGGAGACAATGTGTTTACCCCACAAACTTTCTTGGAGGGATCTTTCCACCACTTATATGGTACGAATGATATCCAACTGCCTGGAGTGTGCGATGTACCTCTGATTTTGAGATTACGGTACAGCGACTCACCATTCTGACACTCGTCGATGAGCCTCTTTCAGACTTCTTGGATGCTAACCAGAGACATTCTTGGGGGGTTCGTTCTCCAAATATTTACATTGGGATGATTCTTACCTCAAATCCTTTCTTGTAGGGGTTATTTTCAACATTGTATCCAATCCAAAGACTTCTTGTATTATTCTCAGTGACATTCTTTCGGTGGTAGCTCCCCAAAGAACTTCTTTAGTGGTTCACACCTCAAAGATTTTCTTTGGGATGATTCTTATCCCCAATCCTTTCTCGTGGGGGTACTTTCAACTTCTACCTCGAATATAATGACTTCTAGGGTTTTGCCAGTGACATTACTGGGGTAAAGGAAGAGCGAGGGTTTTGTTTCTCAAAGAATATTTTGGTTGGTCTACCCTCAAAACATTTACTTTCAGATGGTTCTTGCTTAAAATGTTTTCTAGTGGGGAGGTGTCCGGCTCTTCCCCATAAGTGTTTTCTTAACAGTTTTGGTCCCCTAAATAATTTATTTGAGTGTTTTTCATGCACTTTGTATCCAGTTTCAATCACTTTTTCATTTACTTTGTCTATGGAAATTTTAGAACTTTTAAAATCAACCACAACACAGAATAAAAAGTGAACAGTAATGTGTTTACAATACCTTGCTTTTTAACCTTTTTATATTAAGCCTGTTTTAAATGTTTACGTATCATTCTTTCCACGCACGCCACTAATCGGAACTGTCTAAACTTCTTGGTCTTTGACTCCTGGTTCACGTAAATGGTAGTACATTTCCTCCGTTCGAGTTTTGATTCAACTGGAATATATTCAAACAATGCAAGTTACATTTTGAAAAAAATAAATGAATGGCTGTTGTTAAATCGGACGTAAGTAATCGTACAAGTTACTGTTTAAATCACGTGATTTTGGCGATTCTGCTGGCGGTTGGTTAGGCCAGTATTGGGGATATGCAGATGACGACGATCAGTCTATTGTTTGTTGTGTTCCTGTTGTCCAAAGTAGTACCCGCCCCAGATCGGTTCGGAACACGAGCAAAATCCAGACATGATCCTTCATAAGTCCCTGCACGGTGGTACAAAACACACCCATTTCAGAAACGAAAGTAATAATTTTCATAACATAATTGAATGTACATAAAAGTAATTATTAAAAGTTTATTTTTACATGAGTACCAACATTTTCCTTGAAATGTGGCTTCAGAACCACTAGTACAACAATATGAATTTCATACTGATTTTGGCAAAATTTGAGTTCAATATCTTTATCTCGGAACACGAAGTGAACGAAGAGGAAACAAGGTGAGGGGTGGTTGCTACAAAATGTACTTTCTGAAGCATCCAGAATATAAATACTCTTAATTAAATTAGGATTAGAATTTATCATTTGAATTTTAAAATCTTTTAAATAAGGGAATTGTATGCATATATTATACAGTAGTTAAAAATACTTTAATTCTTCCTACATATTCAAAATAATGCTTACTTAGTTGAGAAATGTAGTAGTATGGGCAGTCATTTTTATTGAGTTCTGCATCTTGTATCGTCGGGCGCAGTACTGCATTGCACGACAAACATTTACCTGAACTCACCAGTTATATGGAGTTTGCTGTAACATAACAGCGTTCGAGTTCCCTGAAGACATTATTTCACCTCGCAGAAGTTCTTGTGATGTTAACTACAACCTAACAACCCGTCGGCAGTACTCACACTGTCAATTACTATAATGAACACAATGAATTGTGGGATACTATTTTACATAGGAAAGAAACAAAACGACGTCATACTGCCCAACAGCCGGCCAGAAATGAACGTTGCACCATACAGTGTATTGTGTACCAACAGAACGGCGCTAAGTGGGATTACAGAGACCAACAGAACTGACTGGCGTTCATGATGTGCTGGCTTGCTTAGCGTGTCTTGAATGTTTGCAAATCTGTACCGCGCTCAGCGTGTTAAAGGGGCTCTCTAGTTTTCATATGGGTCTCGTTGCTAGCAGTTGAGTTTATTGTATTTTTTTTTTTTAATCTAAGAAATATTTAAATGCAAATGATGTTTTAGGGCAGAAATTGAAGTCGATATTTGGAAGCCTATTTGTAATTTGGATATTGAAACCCAAATGGCGTCGGCTAAAGCTGTAAAAAACCGCTGTAAGTAGCCCTCTGTTCACGATGTTTTATTCTTCTGTAGACATGTGTTTTAAACTATAGCGACAATGCTGTATCTCTTCTGAAGACTGCTGTATTAAATCCACATAGTCACCGCTTAAAATTCTGAGGAAACAGAACACATGCGAAGCTTGTTTATGCTATCTTCCATCGCCTTAACAAAGCTACCTTACAACCGTATGTGACCTTGAGGCGCTTAGTATTGTTTACTAAGGATTCACCTTAAGTATTCTGTGTCTGGGACTTGGCGTGGACCCTACAGTCCATTCACGGTTATTTCCCACTTTTCTGAAGCCCTGCTAAAGTTCTACTTCTAGGATATTCCTCCGCCTCATGCAAACAAAGCTTAACCGTGTCTAGAAAATTACACCAAAGGGACAACGCACTGCATTTGTACGCACTGAGTGTAATAATATTCTTCATAACAACTATTTCTCACTAGGCATTGCCAACACACCTATTTAGCATTGTTTTATTCATATCAATCATAAATCAAATATTATATTTTATAGATAAAATATATAATTGTAATTTCAGTTTAACCAAAACTAAGGTACTTTTATGTTGACATAAGTATGAAACGCTTTTGATACGTGGCATCTTTAGGAAACAACCATCACGTCATACACGAGGTAATTTTCTGAAGGTTCAATTCAAAAAGTGTGAAGAAACCGCGAATAGACTATAGCCGTTGTGGGCCGGCCTGGCTGTCACGCGACGCCAGCTGTGCCCAGCCATAACTCGGGGAAGTGTGGTTGACCCCGTGAGACGAGGGCCCGGCCACACACGCCCCTAGGGGATGATATGCGTGCACTGGGAGCCCCAGGATCCCAGCAGCAACGTTTATGGCCCTGGACAACCTCCCTTCTCCCCCCTTGCTCGTAGTGCCCTCAGGACACGCCGCTCACAGAGGCCCTTGACCTCGCGTCTTTGCTACTACATGGGGATCGTGCCGAACCATGCCCGTTTCCCCCGCCCTTGTATTCCAGCGCTGCTCCATTCTCACCTCATTTCACCCTCATCGGCGCTCAAGCCCTCGTTAAGAGTCGCCCAAATCTCTCAACTTGCTACCACACGTATTGTTTTTCTCGGTTAATTGGCTTCTTTTGATAACTAGCTTCGAAAAAAAAAGAAGTCCCTGCCAACGACGACACGTATTTCAACGTAAACAGTATCTGGGAAATACAGCGGAACTCACTTTTTCCAAAATAATTTGTCCTGTATAATGCTCGTTTAGAGCAATCCCTCCCCTTTTTATTGCACTTTTTCTGATCCCTTGAGGAGTGTAAAAATGACGAAGGGGTTTACTACATGTTTTGTGAAGTTTAAATACTAATAAGTCTGTCACATTGGTATACTTTTTTTTTATAAACGAGTGGACGCAATAATGTCGTATTCATGTTGGCAACAGTTTCCCAATCTCACTTGATCGATTCAAGGTTGCTCGTCAGTTGGGTCCACGGCACTGGTAATTGCGTTTGCCTTACGGAAGAATACGCAAAGGGCAGAGAGAATAAGGTAAGCTGAATTTACAAAAAGCTCGGTTAACTTGAACAAACAAAAGTTCCGAGTTCCGCGTAGCGGTCACTACAAATGTGGTGGCGTATTAGCATTTCAATGGGCTTTCTCTTGGAAACAGAGGTTTATAATATCAATTTCCTCGGTGTAAAAGTGCTTCTNTATGGCCCTGGACAACCTCCCTTCTCCCCCCTTGCTCGTAGTGCCCTCAGGACACGCCGCTCACAGAGGCCCTTGACCTCGCGTCTTTGCTACTACATGGGAATCGTGCCGAACCATGCCCGTTTCCCCCGCCCTTGTATTCCAGCGCTGCTCCATTCTCACCTCATTTCACCCTCATCGGCGCTCAATCCCTCGTTAAGAGTCGCCCAAATCTCTCAACTTGCTACCACACGTATTGTTTTTCTCGGTTAATTGGCTTCTTTTGATAACTAGCTTCGAAAAAAAAAGAAGTCCCTGCCAACGACGACACGTATTTCAACGTAAACAGTATCTGGGAAATACAGCGGAACTCACTTTTTCCAAAATAATTTGTCCTGTGTAATGCTCGTTTAGAGCAATCCCTCCCCTTTTTATTGCACTTTTTCTGATCCCTTGAGGAGTGTAAAAATGACGAAGGGGTTTACTACATGTTTTGTGAAGTTTAAATACTAATAAGTCTGTCACATTGGTATACTTTTTTTTATAAACGTTACAGCAAGAGTGGACGCAATAATGTCGTATTCATGTTGGCAACAGTTTCCCAATCTCACTTGATCGATTCAAGGTTGCTCGTCAGTTGGGTCCACGGCACTGGTAATTGCGTTTGCCTTACGGAAGAATACGCAAAGGGCAGAGAGAATAAGGTAAGCTGAATTTACAAAAAGCTCGGTTAACTTGAACAAACAAAAGTTCCGAGTTCCGCGTAGCGGTCACTACAAATGTGGTGGTGTATTAGCATTTCAATGGGCTTTCTCTTGGAAACAGAGGTTTATAATATCAATTTCCTCGGTGTAAAAGTGCTTCTCTCAATAGTAGAAAAATGGTGAGTCCGGTGCAAGGGAATTGGGGGATCAAAGTATCGAAGCTGTCCATGCTCCGTCATTCCGGTCATGGCCATATTGTACGCCATATTGGATGTTGGTGACCTTGACCTTTGACTTTAACCCCACTGATTTGTAACCTTAAGACTTCAAAAAAATCCAAATATGTTTAAATACTTCTTAAAAAACATACAAAATTATTAAAAAAATAAAATTTATAATGTTTGGGTTTAGAGGGGACTTGGGAAAGGAGCCGAGGTGCCAACTGGTCACCATGTTATTACGTCACCCAACGGCCATGCTGGATTTCGGTAACCTCGACCCGGTGACCTTGATCTTGACTTTGACCCTATGACTATAACATTAAATGGCATTGAAGCCAAAAAATTTCAAAAAATTGCAGAAAAATTATGAAATTCTAAAAGTGTATACAAAATTTAAAAAAAATATATATTAAATAAAATTATTGAATGGTTCTATGGTAGGTGGATCGACTAAGCTCCCGACACGACTAGCCCTCACCAGATCGGTCAGTTTTCATCTCGTCAGTCATGTTAGAGGTTGATGACATCGACCTTGCCCTCCTACATTGAACTTTGATCACCTTGAAGTTAAAACTATACAAAAAACCCAAACATTTCCAAAAATTCCAACAAATTCCCAAAAAACCCTTGACACTTGACTCAAGCAAGACCCTTAACCCAAGACCGAATACTCAAAACTCAAGACCCTTGACTCAAGACCAAAGATTCAAAACTCAAGACTCAAGGCCCTTGACTCAAAACCCAAGACTCAAGACCCTTGACTCAAATCTCAAGACCCTTGACCCAAGACCCAAGACCAAAGACTCAAGACGCAAGACTCAAAATCCTTGACCCAAGACCTAAGATTCAAGACTCAAGACCTTTGACACAAGACCCATAACCAAAAATAAAAAAATTTAAAAAAATAAAATTTCTAATGTTTGAACATAACGGGGGCCCGGAGCCGAAGCCGACATCATGCTCTGTCATTCAAGTCTTCCGGCTGCCGTGTTATGACATCACCTAACCACCATATTAAATTCAAGTGACCTTGAACTTGACCTCTGACCATAATCCCATGACCTTGTATGACCATGAATTAAAAAAAATTACAAAATACTTCAAAAAATAAAATTAATTAAAAACTTCCAAAAATGTGTAAAAATTTATTTTAAAATGATGTAAAATTATTTTTAAAATGTTATTTTAAAAGGTATTTAAAAACTTACATTTCCGAAGGTTTCTCACAGCACCATGTCCAGCAGGCAACTGATCCCGTCTAATTAATCACATTGTAGTAACATTCCCCTCCCCTACCACCTTACCACTGCTCATTCTGTCGAATGCATTTCACTCGCCATATTGTTTTTTCGTTTGTATTTGTTTACATTTTCATATTTACACATTTTCAACACCTAGGTGGCACTGATGACTCCGACCAACTTGACCTCACATATATGAGCTTGACCCTGTGCCCATAATCTTGGATAACATTTAACCCAAAAATTAAATTTAAATTTTTTGTAAAATCTAAAAAATTAACACATGCATATATTAAAAAAAAATTAAAACAACTAATTAAAGAATTTTTTTCATCGATATTTCGAGCAATTTTGCGATCTTTCCATCAATCAGCACCACAATCAGCACTGCACTTAGCACCCCACTTAGCACCACATTCACCACTATCAGCACCACACGCACCACAACCAGCACCACGTGCACCACAATCAGCACCACACGGCAATCCACACAGCAATCCTCCTCAGAAATCTCCTAAGCTTATTTTAGTGTTTTTCTATTTTCTATAATAACTCTTAAAATCAACATAATAATTTGCTGTTAATAGTAGATAGATTAGTAACAATTTACAAAACAATATATTAAAATCAAAATGTAAAAACCAAAATTAAACTTTAAAAATTAAATTTCCTTGGACACCTCAAAAACCAACATGTAAGTATCTAAAAAAACCCAGAATAATAATAAATAGCAATTAACTGGTAATAATATCAAACAAACAATAGCACATAAACACAATAACATTAACACAATATCACACATCAGTATCGTCATTTCAGCAAAATACAACAAAATAACAACACCAACACAGCACAGACACTAACACAACACGGACACCTCGAAAAACACATCAGCCCTGTGTAACCGTTTAGGGAAGACATTAGGGTAGGGTGGGATGTACAAGGAAAGCAGACAAAGGCACCGATTTAAAAAATTGACAACTCGATTTTTTAATTAACATGAACAGTTTCTAGTTAATAAAATAGCAAAAACTTTAATTTTAGCTTTCCCTAATTTTAAATATCATAACATTAATTTTTTTATGCCTTGACAAATTTTACATTTCGCAAAATTCTCGTTTTAAAATAATTTTAAATTGCATAACTGCGACCAGTAATGAATGGCCTTCAGTCGGGGACTGGTGACATATTATTTTGTTTTGTTCTGTTCTGTTTTTTTGCTTAAATTATCTGGGTTTGATTTCCGACGGCGTCACGCGTGGCGGGTATTGTCTTTGGCCAACATATATGTCAGGTTACTCCCGTTTCTGTCGCTGTCTCATCNCGGCGTCACGCGTGGCGGGTATTGTCTTTGGCCAACATATATGTCAGGTTACTCCCGTTTCTGTCGCTGTCTCATCTCCACCTGACTTCATTCTCATGGCCACTGAAGCCATCCAGTCTCTGAGCTCAACTTCTCCACTGCTATAGGTCCGTGAAGGCGGGAGATCGTAATGGAGAGCTCTCGCTTTCTCTAATAAGAAGCGCTAGCTCGCACGATCCCCTGCTGGTATAGGCCTTCCGTGTCTCATAACCCTGCCTCCCGCTCTTATTATTCACAATACGCCACTGGCGGCAGCGTTATCCCACGGACCGGCGCTGAGAAGGGGGCTGATCACGATAAAAGCTGTGATGGGACGGGTTGAATAGTCCAGACGAGTGTTACCGGGAGGGGGGATAGGGGTAGGAGAGTTTAATCGTGACGAGGAATTTACATGATAATTTCTGTATCACGACCTCGCGGCTGCCGTTGAACGGAGAACTGGTTTCCCGTCGACGGGGACCGTCGGCTGCTGACGTCACTAGCGCCGGCCTCTTCGAAGTGCCCCTCGTTCGGGCACAGAGCACTAGAGAATACAGAGGAGAAGCAGCCGCTAGTGCCGCGGAACTCCAGCCGCACGCGCCAGCGAAATAATGGCGTCGTTGACCAGCGAAATGTTGTGACGCCGTTTGCCGATCGGCGTCTGGTAAGCTACTCGCCGGCCGGCAGCCGATAGGGAAAATTTCGCATATCAGATGCAAGGCCCGTTCCTAGAGACTCGTGCAGCCAATCGGAGCATGGGTACGCCTACGTCAAAGGAACCGCCTCGACATGCCGTCTCTGTGTAATCATCTTCTCTGTGGTTCGGGCTTCACATCCTCCGTGGATTGCCGCGGCAACTGCGGCTCGCGGTTGTGCTGTTGAGTTGAGAGTTCTTGAACGCTGGCGAGGGTGAAATGAGGTGGAGATGGAGCAGCGGAGGAATGAGAGAGTAGGGAAAACGGAAGTAGCTCGAGAAAACCCGCGGGGCAACCTTTAATTACGTTCCCCACATGCGAGCACGCAGGCAACCGCCGCGGCCTGCAGCGTGGTCGTATATAGTTGATGCGTTACGCATAGTTTCTCGAGAACCTCGCTAAAGAGAAGCTTAGTTTTTTCGTTTGTTTGTAGTGTAGCTTAGGACCTTTTTGTGGGCACCATAACGTCACTTTAACGACAACTTTAACACAATGAACCATCCGTATCGTGGTATCTAAATGTTTCTAGGCCCGCAGAGGTACGTGTTAGAATTCCAAGTAAGCTATGTGCGTGAGTAACGTTTTTACACCTACGTTAAGGTAAGCTTAGCGTGTAAGTCTTCCCCCGATTCTTTTTCAGGAAAAAACTGTTGTTTTAAAACTCAGCAAAAATAATAAAAACTACAAAGAACAATAGTTTAAGTATGCCAACATGCCCTACTTAATTTACTGTTATGATTTAAAGGACATTATCACGTCGTACACACTAAACATGAAACATTGAGAATTAAGCCAAATTAGTGAAAANGTTATGATTTAAAGGACATTATCACGTCGTACACACTAAACATGAAACATTGAGAATTAAGCCAAATTAGTGAAAACAGGGAAAATTGTACGACTGATAATGGCCCGTAACTTATTAATATAGTGGCTGAATTTCACTGACTTATTTTTGATTTCCACTGAGAGTTGAGAATTCCACTGCTATAAGTCACTTGTTCCCAGTTAATTGGTTTGATTCACGAGTTGGCAATAGCTCAGCAACTGACTTTCAGAGAATATTATTTCACTGATTGATATAACTCGTTCGAACTTGGTGTATAGTTCACATGCGTTAGTAGGACGGGCGATAGCTGAAGTTAAATGCGATGCATTGATACGTTTTTAGTGCGAGTGGGTGATAAATGCTTATTGTAGCACAGCGTCACCTTGTTAACATCCAAAATGGTGGCTCCGATACTAAACATGGCGGTTGTCTAAATGGAATGAGAAAGCAAGTACACCGTCTGCTGCAACGCATTCCAAGATGGCAAACTGCTCCGGTTCCGATTGTTCGTTTTCAACATAACTGCAATTGGACTAAACATAATTAAATCTGTAAGACACAATGCAACTATAAACAAAATAAACTCAATTTAAATATAGTTACAGTGCACCGTTTCGAAAATTCGTGTATTTATTTCCGAAAGTCAAGTTCAATTATAGCATACATTCCGTGAGCACTTTACATTGGAAGCCTAAACAATGCTCTGTAGTTTGTGATTTTAGAACAATTTCTCACAGGAGCTCAAATAAGTACTTTACAGCCGAAAATTTAATTACTGTTATAATATCGCTAATTGTATCTAAATATGCCAAGAAAACTACTGTAGCCCATAGTTCGTTTTGACTTTATTTTCATATTTCACATTGAAACAGCTTAATAACTCGCGTAAGAGTTAAAATCATATAGCCAAAGCTTCTCAATTTTGGCAGTTTTGACAATTAAAAAAATTCTTTCACAGTTATTATATAGTTACCGCGAAAGAGGAGTTACGAAATTTTGTTGAATTTTCGTCGTCTTCTGTCGAGTTGTTCCCAACATCCATTCATTTAGAGGGACGGGTATCAAAGTTCTGATATAAAATATAGTATATTTTCTGAAGACTGGAAGCGCACGTGGGATCGACAATTTCCTGGTCTCGCTTGGCGAGCAACAAACAGGTTTCACTGAGAATTTTTATAATGCCATGTGCCTAATTAGACGTATTTATTGCCAAGTCAAGAACGAGTGTTCAGCAATTTGCGTTTTAACTTTATTTAAATAGTGATCATTACAAAATTTGTTAGGACTAACAGCTTTGTCCGAACAGTTGGTAAAATGTAATTTCCGCCACATACCGAAACGAGAAATTACGTGTAATCATCGCGAGGATCGAACTTTATATTTAATTACCTTCTTCATCTTTCCAAAGTCACAATTATAAGGTCGCAGAACACACCTACTGCTACTGCACTTCCTCGGGAATACTTAGCTTACGATTTCCCGCAGAAAATGCATATAGTCAATTCACGGTTACTTCCAACTTTTCTGAAGCCCTCCTAAAGTTCTACTTCCAAGATATTACGCCGCCTCATGCAAACAAAGCTTAACCGTGTCTAGAAAATTATACCAAACGAACAACGCACCGCATTCGTGAACACAAATTTTAATAATATTTTTTCTTAAGAACTATTTATTACTAGGCATAACCAACATACTTATTTTCTCCCGGTTTTAATTCGTCTTAATTATAAATGAAAAAAAATTAATTTAGAGATCAAATAAAATTAAAAGTTCGATTAAACGAAAAATAAGGTACTTTTAAGTCAACACGAGTATAAAACGCGTGTGATAAATGCCACATTTATGAAAGAACCAAACATGTAATACATGAGGTGATTTTTCTATGATTTGTTTCTAAAAATGTGAAGAAACCGCAAATAGACTAGGCCTATCCACATGAAGTCGAGCAGCGTGTGTCATTCCGATCAGAGAGATACAATGGCTATCTCACAGTTATACATGAAAATGTATTAAATAAATCACAGAAAATTTTGCTGTTTCTAGCGATGTTTAGTCTATTTGTTGAAGATACTGACTGATACGCCTGCATTGCTGACAGCGCATTAGCTTTTAGAGTGTTTTATTTTACTGTGGTGGGCACTGAAATAATTGTAGTTTTTTTCAAGAGACTGGTTCTAGTCATTAGAGTTTCGGGAATTTATACGGTGGAGTGATCCACAGTGGATAAGAATGATAAACTAAGGTTTATTCTACTCAGGGTGGCAAGCTCAAAGTCACTAGTTTGGCTAGGCAGTACTGGCATTGAATTATTATCGGATTTCATACGTTTTGTATGTAAACAGATGGAATAATTGCAATTTTGATGAAATTTACACTTTTGTTTAATTCTCGCTATCTTTATTCTGTAAGTACCCACGTAAATAATAGACTTTGTTATTCACCCTCGTCTGGAAATTTAACAAAAATGTGTCCGCGCTGAGTGCGATATTCTGTCGTAAACTGGATTTAGCAAAATGTTACATTAACTGTTTTTTTTAATTTAGATGTGGTTGCAGTACAGAAAAATTTCTTTTGTTGGCAGATATCCTTATTTCGTCCTTAAAATCGCCAATTTTTTTTTACTAAAAATAAGAGTGTTTACCCTTTTAAACACCACAGGGGGGGTGCACAATATAAAAAAAAATTAAAATAGGCCTAATACTTAATATTTTGACTGGGGCAAGTATATATTACATTACAGACTAAACGTGAACTTTTACAAACAAATAAACAGAATTTCTCAATTTACCGCTAGTTTCAAATAAGCAAGTACTTTGGAATACCAGCGCACCTCGAAGAGGAAATTTTCCCTATGCTAAAATTTCACGTAACGCTTCTCGTTTTCTTTTAAATTTGCGAAGAATGAACCTTAATGAAACAAAGTAGGATTTTCAGAAGAGTTTCTCCATTAAAGTTGGCCCAAGAANAATTTGCGAAGAATGAACCTTAATGAAACAAAGTAGGATTTTCAGAAGAGTTTCTCCATTAAAGTTGGCCCAAGAACACTACAGCTATAGAGCACAGAGAAGACAGTAAACAGAGACGAAAGACCTTGGCTGTTCCTCTGATGTGGGCGTACCCATTCTTAGATTAGTTGTGCAAGGATATGAGAAATGGTATTGCATCTGATTGGCTAGTGTACGCTGCGAAAGGTTTCCTATTGGCGGGGCTGCCGGCTGGCAAGTAGGTTACCACGCGCTGATTGACGAACGGTGTTCTAACACTTTGCTGGCCAGGGACCAAAGATGAGCTAGACCGCTTATTAGTCTTCTGCGCATGTAATCAACATTGACCTACCCCAAAGTAACACAACTGTCAAAGTCACATGGTCAACAGTGATGAACGTGTTTTGTTTATATCTTAATTTTCAAATGACAATAACTTTTAGGTGAACAAAATACAATAGAATTCCAAACTGGTTAGAGGAAATACAAACATATCAAATTACTTGTTTACCAAAGAGTGTTTTAACCTCAAATCCAATTCACACCATTTTTGCTAGTCGTATTTCGTGTTGGCAGAAAAGCAGCCAGCGAGATCGGTCCACCTCATCTTTAGTGTATGCGTTACGCCCTGTTGCAGGCGTCTGCAGCACGCGGTATAACCGGCTGTTTCACCTCTCNCCTCATCTTTAGTGTATGCGTTACGCCCTGTTGCAGGCGTCTGCAGCACGCGGTATAACCGGCTGTTTCACCTCTCTGCAAGTACTCTGTATCTATAGGCTGTATGTTCACAACACGCCAGGAGACCCGAGCCAAAGGCAGGCGGTAGCAATGAGAGTGGCTCTTCGTACCCTTGGCTTTATTACTGTAGCGGGTTTTCAGTTCTTTTGCATCCCCCCCCTCCCACCTTCTTCAACTAACTACCTCATCCTCCTCCACCAAACCATCTCTTGTACCCGGGGGCGACTTNCCCCCCCCTCCCACCTTCTTCAACTAACTACCTCATCCTCCTCCACCAAACCATCTCTTGTACCCGGGGGCGACTTGTGCTTTTCTTTCATTCATAACGTGCCTCCACGGACTACCTGCCGTTTGGTCATCTCCCTCCTCTCCGCCGCGTGCAAAAGTGGCTCAAGTGTCCGTCGGCAACTACAAAGCACACCAGATAGAGACGAAGTTCCCGATGCAGATTTTTCTACAGGCAGGGTCTCCGAAACAACAACTTTCCTCGTTGGGATGNAGATAGAGACGAAGTTCCCGATGCAGATTTTTCTACAGGCAGGGTCTCCGAAACAACAACTTTCCTCGTTGGGATGCAATTTGCAAGCTAACTCAACGCCATTATAAAATACCGTAACGAGTATAATATAGTAAACGTATTTTTTATCCTCAAATATTTCCATGAGATAAATAAGTACTGATAAATCACACTATAGAAGGAGTATGATTATAGCCGTACGAAATCTCCTTTAGAGACGACAACGGGTATGTATATTACTTTAAACGACATTTTGCTGAGTTGCAAAGTTACTGCATTCCCACTTTCATTNGATAGAGACGAAGTTCCCGATGCAGATTTTTCTACAGGCAGGGTCTCCGAAACAACAACTTTCCTCGTTGGGATGAAATTTGCAAGCTAACTCGACGCCATTATAAAATACCGTAACGAGTATAATATAGTAAACGTATTTTTTATCCTCAAATATTTCCATGAGATAAATAAGTACTGATAAATCACACTATAGAAGGAGTATGATTATAGCCGTACGAAATCTCCTTTAAAGACGACAACGGGTATGTATATTACTTTAAACGACATTTTGCTGAGTTGCAAAGTTACTGCATTCCCACTTTCATTTGAAAAATCCGTTTGCGATAAAGATATAATTGAACATATGAGTCGACGAGAGTGTATTGTTATTCAAAGAAATGCTAGAATACCTGAGGTTGTTATAGTTTATTCACGCCATCATCGCATTTTCTCCTTAATAACATATTTGGTTGTTTGCTAAATAATGAAAATGTCAAAGCTTGTGATATACACCTCACGAAAAGTTTGGAATGTTATGCGATAAGGAGGTTTGGGTGGTAGAGTTATGTAGTTCTTTTGTGATCAACAGAGAGCGCACTAACGCATGGAGCATGCCTGGGACAAGTTTAAAACAGCAGCTTATAATCGTCCACAGCTTCCAGAAACACTTCCAGATCTCATAAGAGCTGCCCAGACGGAATAGGACCTTCGTCCGGAAGATGACATCAAAACATTGATTACAATCACGCCACGGCGTGTTAGGGACCTGTACAATGCACATAAAGACCACACACGGCACCAAGCTGCAGTGGGAGGAAAGAACCCCCCCCCCCAAGTCAGAGACACCATTACGTTAATGTTGTTGTTCTATAGTGTTTATCTGTCTGTGATATCAGAAAATGGTTTTTTTGTTAGAAACATCTCGAATTTAATCTTTTGTATCGCTACCGTTGGTAACGTCTAATTGATATGTTTTCTGTTATGTATATTCCATCCTATTTTGCTTTGTTTATGTATATTCCATCCTATTTTGCTTTGTTTATGTATATTCCATCCTATTTTGCTTTGTTTATGTATATTCCATCATATTTTGCTTTGTTTATGTATATTCCATCCTATTTTGCTTTGTTTATGTATATTCCATCCTATTTTGCTTTGTTTATGTATATTCCAAAATTTTTGTGGGGTGTTTATCTCCGTTTACATAAAAGCATCAAATTTTTTGGTATATTTATTCTATAGATTATATTATTTATTAAAACACATAAATATATGTGATAGGTTGGTAATGGCTAGCACGAAATAGTTCTTACGTAAATTATTGTTAAATTGAGATTTAGTAAGTGGATTGTAAAGTAAACGTTTATAGCCGAGATGTTAACGTTTATATATATATATATATATATATATATATAAGTTATTTACTTATCATTAATTGCCCAGCGCACAAATACGGTGCATTGTTTTCACTTTTTTGCTTTTTTTCTACAAGTTCTTGTGTTTCTTCTTGTCTACATGTGGCGGAAGGATACTTACTGTTAAGAGCGAAAGTAGTAAATTAGCAGGGCTTGAGAAAATTTGGAGGTAACCATGAATAGACTACTCTATAGGCTGTTCACGTTAAATTAAACACTTTTGAAATCAACATTTGGAAGAAAAAAAATCACTGTTCTTAACTACACACTTGCATGCAGGCTGCCAGTTAAGTTGGCAGCGTATTAAGTAACAAGTTCCAAGTCTTGACGTCGTGTTTTGAGTGTAATGTTTTAATTGATGGTAACTCAAGTTTGTGATATTTTGCTTTATGCTTGTTAGCGTAACAATTTACATTTTATGGTAACACCTTTATGTTTCTAACAATGCCAAGTTTCCACTTGGTTGACGCATGACTGAAGTGATGAGGCCCACGGCACTGCAAAGTATACATATGGCGGAAGGATAAAAAATGAAGAAAAAATATATTTTTTGCAGGGCTTTCGGAAATGCTTACTTAACCGCGAATAGCCAATATCTTAACATATTGTTACAAGTCACCTGGNCAAATTTGGGGAGAAGGGGGGGGGGGTAGGGTCCTTGATAAAAATAAAGTTCCTACTGAATGTAATTTCTTAATTTATTTCAATGTTTTAAAAATATGCACAATCATTTTTTTACACCATTGCACTACCTATTACTACTATTAACATTTAGTGTCCAATATTTAGGTAAATCATTTATAGTTGAAGTCATAAACACAGTTTATATACTAACTAGAGTCACTTAATACTCGCTTAGCCTATTACTTACACAAAAACGGTTGAAACGTCCATTGCTATATATATAATTCTAAATGTCTGCCAGTCACGTATCAAGTCGCACTTTCCTACAGTCCAGTCGGCCAGTCTCACACTCTACTCACGATGCTCGTATACTACATCTGCTGGACACCATGTCACACGTCGCTCCGGAGGTCTTACACACATGGCACTAATGGCCATACAAGACTGCCGAGACAGAGGCACACCGCGGCTTATATAGCTCAGCTGACCTGGCCCAGAACGTTCTACGAACCTCGAGCCGCGTGAGGAGAGGCGGTGACCAGAAATACCGCGCAATGACTCTGAAGTAATTTATTCTTCCAGATCCGGGAGTGGCAGCAGTCCCGACAGCCTTATCGCGGCCCGTGTAGGTGTTATAGGGCGAGTGCTGCTCCGCCTCACTTTCTCCAGTTGTCGGTGATGTCCTCGGAGGACTACGCTGCGAACACCCGAGGGAGGACAGGTAGGTCACGAAGACAAAGGGGCCGCTCGGGACGATATATTCTAGCGAAGTTTTCACCTCAACGGTGGGTAAATGTAAATCCGCACGATGTCCTATCCTACAAGAAGGGTCACCAAGAAAAGCAGTCTGTCCTTACCTGAAGGACACGTTGAGCGCCAGCCAGAAGAATTGCTCTGATGAGGGGAGCAGCGACGGAATGAAAGGGGAGGAGGAAACAATAACACGCTGAGAAAACCTAAAACTCTTTGCATGACAACCCCCAGTCGACAATTTCTTATCCGTCGGGTAGTAGGATCAAATGAGGAGCCTTTTATTTGGGAGACCAGATTTTAAACTGAGCCGACATTTTTTCCTTGATATAAATTTTTTCAAAATTTCAGTGACACTATTCTCATGGACAGTGAAGTGACTCAGACAGCAATGTTATAAAGAGCACAAAGTGACACTCAATCCTTACACGGGATTAGAACCCGGAACCCCTCGTGCTGTAAGCCGGCGGGTAGCCACCTGCGCCACGGAGGTGTCGGCCTCGATGAGTGAATAAAAACATTAAACAAAATCCAGGTCACGTCAAAATCTCTGTTTTACATATTGAACGGAGAGAAACTGCTCATACTCAAGAAGTGCTGGATTTGAACTACTATTAAGGCAGCCAAGTTAGTGAATAAGCTTGTCGAATTCAAACTAGGATAGCTTGTTTGTGTGTCAATTTCTACATTTATGTGCAATAATGGGAAACGGGGAACGTGCTTGTAAGCAATCCCAAAGTGCGTAAGCCTTGGTTAACTAAAGAAAATTATTGGAATAAAATTATACTTAATCACGTATTTGAGTGGTTGGTAGAAGGGGAGGGGGAGGCACATACAACATTTCATTAAATGAAAGTATAATGGTGGGAGAAACAAAATCGCCCTGTCCTAATCAGTAACATCTGCATATTTCCCGTATGATGAAGTCCATAACTCGTATCAGTCGAGGATCAAATCTGGATTGCCATTGTGAAAGGCCGACTAGCCTGACTGATAAACTCTTTGTAAAACCACTTATATTGAAAATCGGGTAAGTATACTACTTTCGTGCACCATTCCCCTTAACGCTCTCACGTTCACAATATCACTACCGGTACCGCGGTGGTGTAGTGGTCAGACTACCCATCTCCCACCAAGGCGAACCGGGTTAAATTCCCAGCGGGGTCACCACCGAATTTTCGGAAGTGGAAATCGTGCCGGATGATGCCTCTGGTCGGCGGATTTTCTCGGGGATCTCCCGTTTCCGCCGCTCCTTGCATTGTGGCGCTGCTCCGCACTCATTTCGCTTCACCCTCATCGCCTCTCACGATTTCGTTATTACAAGCCGCCCAAATCTCTCCACTCCAATATCAATACCCTTCCATTAGGCCATCAAAAGTGAAGTTAAATGGATGCCAGCAAGTTTAGCCCGATACCGTATTTTAGAGCAGCCACTGAACCACGACTACAGATAAGTTCTGGTTTTATGTGATCACATAATAGCTCAGTATACAGAATTTAAATGGCGTTACGGTTCTTTTGATGTGGGCGTACCCATTCTCCGATTGACTGCGCGAGGCTCTGGAAAAAAACCTCGTGCCTGATCGGCTACAGCATGCTGCGGAGAATTTCCAGTTTGGCTAGTCTGCCGGCTNGCTCTGGAAAAAAACCTCGTGCCTGATCGGCTACAGCATGCTGCGGAGAATTTCCAGTTTGGCTAGTCTGCCGGCTGGCGTTTCGACATGTTGCTGGTCAGTGACGCCATTTGGCTGGCTTTTGTGGCTGGAGTTGGCGGTGTAAGCAGACCTTCCGTGTCTGCATTCTCAAATTGTTCTGTGGCAAGGTTGTGCGCGGAGGATGAAGACGTCAGGATCTCTAGTCCATAGTAAGTTTCGTATCACTTGGTCGGTGCTCACGACTCGGTACATTCTAAGAAATTATCCGCAAATTTACCACATCAATGTATACATATAGTGAAAAGGAGTGAGTGGTAAAGTTTATCGCCATACGTATGTGGGAGCGATTCTACATTTTCTCAGAGAACAGTAAAATACGCACGGAAGTTTGTATTGCAGCGACGCTAAACATTCCTATATTTTCAGCCTGATATGTAGCAGTATTTACATAAACGAATAGGTTAAAAACTTCCATTATAATTAAGGATGTTTACTAGAAAATGTTTTTACCATGTAGACAGATGTTTTATACATTTTGTACATATTGATTTCCAAGATGTTCTGAACTGTAGTGGGGAACTATGTAACAGGCAACTTCGTATTTGAGCTGTTACGTGAGTATGCCTGGCCTGAACTTTTTGAAGTCATGAACGCATATGCCGATTTATATATAACGTTATTTAGCTTAGTATCAAAGCTGACACGTCAATAGCCTACGGGGTTTTTAAGAAGTAATAATATTTAAAAAATGCATTTACCCAGATCGTGGAACTGTGTGCTTTTAATTTGAGAATATGCCTATCTGTGCGCATGAGAAGAAAATGTCGAGTGTCATAACCTCCCAGGGCCATATTAATTACGTAGTAATGTGATTAACAAAGTAGTTACAGAGAGATTCGGACAGTCATGGCTGGAAAAAGAACATAAGCAAGCCGACTGAAAGACAAAACGACATGAAAGTAGACTTAAAGATTCGTACATGGACAATATTACTTACCGTTTGGTGACGTCCTTCTCAATACTCGTGGATGCTACTATGGGAACAAAACGCACCTAAAACAACGTACAGAGTTCGAGGTTCCAGGTTCAAGTCCTGCGTGTGTGCAGTATATATTAGTTATATTATTTTGTAAATTATCCCTTCTAAGTCTACCAACGAGTATAACATATAAGGCATTTACCCTTTCAGATCAGATTTAATTTATAGTTTGCGTTGTTGCAAATAANAGCAAGCCGACTGAAAGACAAAACGACATGAAAGTAGACTTAAAGATTCGTACATGGACAATATTACTTACCGTTCGGTGACGTCCTTCTCAATACTCGTGGATGCTACTATGGGAACAAAACGCACCTAAAACAACGTACAGAGTTCGAGGTTCCAGGTTCAAGTCCTGCGTGTGTGCAGTATATATTAGTTATATTATTTTGTAAATTATCCCTTCTAAGTTTACCAACGAGTATAACATATAAGGCATTTACCCTTTCAGATCAGATTTAATTTATAGTTTGCGTTGTTGCAAATAAAAAGGTTTATGGTGAGTGCTGTACTTCAAACCGAAACAGTAAATGTTTCGTTATCATGACCAGTAAGCTGTAGGCTTCGTGTTCGGCTGTAGTAAATGAACCATTCATTACCTAGACAATTTACATGGTTGACAAATATGTTACCCTCAGGGAAGATAAATGGGCTCTGATCCGCGCAGCGTAGAGTTCTTGTCAAAAATAATCTTCCTGTGCATTGTGTACACAGCTGCGAACAATGGGTTTGAACGGGTTACACATTCCAATGAAGTTCTCGTCCGAAGGTTCAGTCGGGAGTCGATTTCCGAACCTCCGCGCCATCACCCGGCTAAGCTCTAACCGAAACGAAGGGGCCAAAAAAACCACGTGCAACAAGTTATGGCTCACTTTTTACTGCTTTCAGAAGCTGCACCCGCAGGCCGTAAACATGCTCGTATCTCGCGGTGGCCCGGCGCCGTAATTCACTGTGCTGAAGCGAAGCCGACGCGAATCGCACTCCAGTACGCTCCAAACAAATTCTCCAGGTCTGCGTCCTGGGGCGTGCTTTAGCATGCGAACGTGACTTCTCCGCTTAATACACACGTCAAAAACGTTTTGCACCATCGGGATTCCTCAGTTACTAGGTTGCTCGCAGCCCAAGAGAAAGTATGGGATCAAACTACACACCGTCTGTACACAATACCGCGTACCACTTGACGAACGTCTTTTGGAAAGCGCCTACTGTCCCAACGAACAACCTTCACCGTTTGAGGTGTGCATTATATGTCGATCTTAACGTATAGTAAATTCACGGTTATTTCCGACATTTCTGAAGCACTGTTTAAGTTCTACTTCTAGGGTATTCCTCCGCCTCATGCAAAAAAGGATAGAAAATTACACCAAAGGGCCAACGCACCGCATTAGTGCGCACTCAGTTTAATAATACTTTGCATGAGAACTGTTTCTTTCTAGGCATTATAAACATACCTATTTTCACCCCGTTTTTATTTACATACTTAAAAATGAAATATTATTATTATTAATAGAGATGTGTAAGTGAAAGTTCAATGTAATTGAAAATAATGTGCTTTTATATTAAAACAAATATATAACGCTTCTGATACATGGCATATTTAGAAACAAATAAATACGTCATACATAGAGTGATTTTCAAAGGTTTGTTTCAAAAAGTGTGACGATACCGCAAATAGACTATATGTATATACATACCATAGATGTAAATAACAGCCTAGTACCCAACCTCCGTAGCGTAGTTGGCTNTGCGCACTCAGTTTAATAATACTTTGCATGAGAACTGTTTCTTTCTAGGCATTATAAACATACCTATTTTCACCCAGTTTTTATTTACATACTTAAAAATGAAATATTGTTATTATTAATAGAGATGTGTAAGTGAAAGTTCAATGTAATTGAAAATAATGTGCTTTTATATTAAAACAAATATATAACGCTTCTGATACATGGCATATTTAGAAACAAATAAATACGTCATACATAGAGTGATTTTCAAAGGTTTGTTTCAAAAAGTGTGACGATACCACAAATAGACTATATGTATATACATACCATAGATGTAAATAACAGCCTAGTACCCAACCTCCGTAGCGTAGTTGGCTNCAAATAGACTATATGTATATACATACCATAGATGTAAATAACAGCCTAGTACCCAACCTCCGTAGCGTAGTTGGCTTCACACCGGCTTACGATGCGAGGGTGAGTGAAGAGTTAATGAAGAAATTTGGGGGCTCTTAGCAACGAGGTCTTGGGAGCCGATGAGAGTGAAGAGATGTGAGTATGGAGCAGCGCCGGAATGCAAGGGCAGGGGAAATGGAAGTTCCCCGAGAAAACCCGCCGACCAGAAAATCCGGGTATGACCCCACCGGGAATCGAGCCCGGTTCGCCTTAGTGGGAGGCAAGTAGTCTAACCACTGCACTACCATAGCCCCCACAATGCGAGGGATTCCGGGTTCGAGTCCCAGGTAAGACACTGGTAGAGACCTGGAAGATTCTTGGATTAATTTCGACACAAGCTAGAAGTCGTAACATCGTACGGTTATGTTACTTATGTAATTGGTCCATGCGATATTTGATACCTCCTGGAGGACGCTTGACCAATAATATAAATGCAATTAAATGTAGTCCTAATAATCGCCTTACACTGTGGCAACAAGTAAACAATGAGCAGTTCATATCTGCATGAGTCTACAGAAGTCTGTGAAGTCTAACCAACAAGTCTTTTAACTCCCAAATTTTTGGGATCTCTATAGGCATGGGTGTGTTTGTGTACGTTTGTACCGGTCTCTTTCAATGGGTTCATGACACTAAAATTTGTCAAAACGGTCAAATGATTGNGTGTTTGTGTACGTTTGTACCGGTCTCTTTCAATGGGTTCATGACACTAAAATTTGTCAAAACGGTCAAATGATTGCCAATAAAGATGGAACAAAAAAGTGAAATTGTTGTTATGCGCTAGTATGCATAAACTGCGTCTATGAAGGGCAGAGGAGACGTGAGTTCGATCCCGAAAGGCTGCACGGAAGGTATGGTGTTTTTTCAAGTGGCTTTCCTTCCTCGTTCCAGGGTGCATTTCATTATTGTTTGTTGGCACACGCTCCGTATTGATTGCATGATACTTAACGCACTAATTGCCTGTGCGCCATGCAGTGGACATTTCGCACACCAACATTTATAACCAGGGCTGTACACAACGAGGCTCAATGACCACCGCAGCCCACTTGCTGGTCTGGGGGTGACGTGATTCAAGGAAATTTATACAACTCTGGTTTGTGAGTGTTTCATACCAATATGTCTTATGCACCAAGCACGAAATTCACTTATTGAAAGTATTAAGAAAGTACATAGCAGTACAGTATGGATCAAAATATTACTCGATTGGCAACACTCGGAACAGTAAATTAATGCGGGTCTCAAATGGTTACAAGTTAACACAGGCTGTTCACGGTAAATTGAGCTCGTTTGAAAGCATTGCTTATAATCTACTTCCAACATAAGCAGAGATGTAGGCTGAAAAATTTTTTGAATCTAAAATTTTTCTAATATTTTTTTCTGGAAATTTTTTTAATTCGAAAATTGCAGTATTTCATTAAAATCTATCGGGATGATCAAGTGAATACAGGGATTTACTTTACTGTAATATTTAGTTTACAAAAGCTTTAACCAAAAAAGAGAATATAAATGAAAATACAAATTCAAGGGAAATTTCCTGTCTTCACAACAGGCGGCGTTACTGGGGTCCATCTTGCAAAAGATACCAGTGATAAAATGATACGGGGAATTCTTTGCNCCTGTCTTCACAACAGGCGGCGTTACTGGGGTCCATCTTGCAAAAGATACCAGTGATAAAATGATACGGGGAATTCTTTGCCTCGGTGCACCGTATAATAGGGGGTTCACGTTGCTAGACAATGTGACTTTTCAAGCATATTGCCTACCGATCATTATAAAGGTACTGTTTAGATTCTAGGAAATATTTTTCATTGTGTCTATTTTAGTGACTTTTCAAGCATATTGCCTTTCAGGAATTATAACATTATTATTTAAAGTCTACCGTTCACATTTTATTTTTTATGTTTTGTGTGTTTAATTATAATCTCATAAACCAAGATTGATTTATGATTTGCTTATTTGAAAATNTTTATTTTTTATGTTTTGTGTGTTTAATTATAATCTCATAAACCAAGATTGATTTATGATTTGCTTATTTGAAAATTTTACATTACAAAGAGAATATAGAACTTCAGATGTTTATGAAATATGTGTAGACTGTACACTTGTTGCACCAAATTCTTGATCCATTTTGGTCAGTAAAATTTCCTGGAAGATTTTCAGGAAAATGTTCTCATCCAAAACTTGCAGGATAACCCACATCTCTGAACGTAGGTAAAATTAATGTTGTCATGGCTCTGATCACTTTATCCAGGCGTTGGCCAAGTGAAACAGTGGCAATTATTATAAAATTAAATATTTTATACGTGTTTTAATTCTTACGCTTNCCAGGCGTTGGCCAAGTGAAACAGTGGCAATTATTATAAAATTAAATATTTTATACGTGTTTTAATTCTTACGCTTGTGTGCATTTCAAAGCCGCAAAATAGATATTGTCAGTATTCACAAATGCTTACTTAACACCTTTAATTCAACGTTAGGGCGTTGGAACTATTTTCTCCGTCGTCGTCAACTTACTGGGTGCTTGCCAGTCAGCGTGCCCGTAAAAATACAAGCAGGTAGGGGCACTGATNGTGTTTGTGTACGTTTGTACCGGTCTCTTTCAATGGGTTCATGACACTAAAATTTGTCAAAACGGTCAAATGATTACCAATAAAGATGGAACAAAAAAGTGAAATTGTTGTTATGCGCTAGTATGCATAAACTGCGTCTATGAAGGGCAGAGGAGACGTGAGTTCGATCCCGAAAGGCTGCACGGAAGGTATGGTATTTTTTCAAGTGGCTTTCCTTCCTCGTTCCAGGGTGCATTTCATTATTGTTTGTTGGCACACGCTCCGTATTGATTGCATGATACTTAACGCACTAATTGCCTGTGCGCCATGCAGTGGACATTTCGCACACCAACATTTATAACCAGGGCTGTACACAATGAGACTCAATGACCACCGCAGCCCACTTGCTGGTCTGGGGGTGACGTGATTCAAGGAAATTTATACAACTCTGGTTTGTGAGTGTTTCATACCAATATGTCTTATGCACCAAGCACGAAATTCACTTATTGAAAGTATTAAGAAAGTACATAGAAGTACAGTATGGATCAAAATATTACTCGATTGGCAACACTCGGAACAGTAAATTAATGCGGGTCTCAAATGGTTACAAGTTAACACAGGCTGTTCACGGTAAATTGAGCTCGTTTGAAAGCATTGCTTATAATCTACTTCCAACATAAGCAGAGATGTAGGCTGAAAAATTTTTTGAATCTAAAATTTTTCTAATATTTTTTTCTGGAAATTTTTTTAATTCGAAAATTGCAGTATTTCATTAAAATCTATCGGGATGATCAAGTGAATACAGGGATTTACTTTACTGTAATATTTAGTTTACAAAAGCTTTAACCAAAAAAGAGAATATAAATGAAAATACAAATTCAAGGGAAATTTTCTGTCTTCACAACAGGCGGCGCTACTGGGGTCCATCTTGCAAAAGATACCAGTGATAAAATGATACGGGGAATTCTTTGCCTCGGTGCACCGTATAATAGGGGGTTCACGTTATTAGACAATGTGACTTTTCAAGCATATTGCCTACCGATCATTATAAAGGTACTGTTTAGATTCTAGGAAATATTTTTCATTGTGTCTATTTTAGTGACTTTTCAAGCATATTGCCTTTCAGGAATTATAACATTATTATTTAAAGTCTACCGTTCACATTTTATTTTTTATGTTTTGTGTGTTTAATTATAATCTCATAAACCAAGATTGATTTATGATTTGCTTATTTGAAAATTTTACATTACAAAGAGAATATAGAACTTCAGATGTTTATGAAATATGTGTAGACTGTACACTTGTTGCACCAAATTCTTGATCCATTTTGGTCAGTAAAATTTCCTGGAAGATTTTCAGGAAAATGTTCTCATCCAAAACTTGCAGGATAACCCACATCTCTGAACGTAGGTAAAATTAATGTTGTCATGGCTCTGATCACTTTATCCAGGCGTTGGCCAAGTGAAACAGTGGCAATTATTATAAAATTAAATATTTTATACGTGTTTTAATTCTTACGCTTGTGTGCATTTCAAAGCCGCAAAATAGATATTGTCAGTATTCACAAATGCTTACTTAACACCTTTAATTCAACGTTAGGGCGTTGGAACTATTTTCTCCGTCGTCGTCAACTTACTGGGTGCTTGCCAGTCAGCGTGCCCGTAAAAATACAAGCAGGTAGGGGCACTGATATTTTCCCAAGGTTGATGTCGAAAATACAGAGTTAACTGTATTTTTTGGTATTGGAAAGGGCTTATTAACGTCCTCCGGTGTTATGCCTTAAGACTTATCACGAGACAGCTTACAAACTAACTCATGATCTATCTTAATATAACGCCCATGCCTTACGTGGGATTCGAACCCAGAACCTCACGCACCGGAGACCGGCGGCGCACCAACCGACTGCGGCACGGGAGGTCGGCTCAGCTAATCGTGGGCAGCCTATGATCGGTGGCATTATCGTTATCACGTGCGGGTCGGGCAGTTGTGCCACTGTTGCGCGGACGGAAGGGGGTCCGACGCTAGCCAGCGGCGAGGCAGCTCCATCAGGCGCCCGGCGCAGCATCCCGGGTCGCGGGATGATGCAGGGTCCGTCCGGCATAAAGTGCCGGGGAGGAGCCAAATAGTCTGGCCGATAATAGTGCGCCCGCAACCCCCTCCGGTCATAGCACGGTAGCCGCGCCACCGCCCGGCTACCACGGCAACCACCTTTACTTCCCCCTCCCTCTCTCTCTCTCTTCGCGGAGCATCCTTTGAAGCGAACTGATGGTCCTACCGAGTAATTAGTTCTGAAACTGGTTTTAACGCCGCAAATGAATTATACTGAATTTTACGATACGCGTGGAAAAACCTGAAAGCAAAGTCCGCGCTGGTGTAGTAATCACACTACTCGCCTCCCACCTAGGCGAACCGGGTTCTATTCCCGGCGGGGTAACTCCCGTATTTTAGCATGTGGGAATCGTGCCGGACGATGTCACTTGTCTGTGGATTTTCTCGGGGATCTCCCGTTTCCCCGCCTTTGCATTCCAGCGCTGCTCCATGTCCACCTCTCCACCTCACTTCACCGCCATCGACTCTCAAGATATCGTTGTTGGGAGTCGCCAGTTAATTCTCTAAAGAACAGAAAGTAAGAAAGAAAGGATTTCAATAACTTTTAACTAAGGATTAGTTCAGAAAAGTTTATTTGAAAAATGGTTTACATTACTATGAATGTACTGTAGCTGCGGTGCTTGTTTTGGTGTTGACATGCCAAGTTCTAGGGCGCAGAGCAGTCACTACAAGACTTTCTTTTAGTGGCCAGCTAAAGGCCAGTCATGCAATCTTTTTCTATTATTTTTCTATTTCCCCCGTACCTATGCCCTTTCTGGGTAACGCAGGAGTATAAGTATTTCCTTTTTCCTTTGGCTCTCTCGGGCCACGGAACTTTAATTTTTGTTTAGTTTTTATTACTTTCCATACCATCGCCCTTTGATCGATCGTCGTTGTATATGTATGATTATGAAGTACAATTAATTTGACTGGCAAAGCTGCTCGGAGGGTGAGTGTGGTGCGATTGATAGTCACTACGAGACTGTCGGTGTATGGGTGCTGGGCAAGGAGAGAGCGAGAGAGAAAGAGAGGGTAGAGGGTAAGAGGCCGACTGGAGAGGCCAAAGCGCTGCGGTTTTCTGGAACGAGAGTCAGGTAGCGCGGTGGCTTATGGGGATTTTCATTTCCCGTAATTAGGCCCCGGCCCCTCTGCCCCCGGGCGCGCAGTCTTGTCTTCGGCAGGAACAAGCTCTCATAGCTTCGGGGCCGGCGCGCCCGTCATCATGAACCACAAGTATTCAGGCACGCAGCCCGGTACACTCGCTTCAACTGCCTTGCTCGCAGCCGCGCAGGTGGCTTTTTTCCCCTTAGCGTTGTCGACTTTGCAACCGAAGCACGATTGCATTTACTTCACACATGCCCTGGCGTCAAACTTGTAGATGAAGATGATGCCCCCCCCCCCTGTACTAACAACGTCGAAACGTTACGTAAGACAACTTCATGTCACACGTCATTCAGTTTACCTTCCTCCAAACCAAGGTTTCTCTTGGTGTTCTTTTAATATTTTTTTACTTCATCTGTTGTATCTTGTTCCTTGTGGTTTAGGCAGTCTCCACCAACTAGCACGTGACTGTACCATAACAGCTTTGTAATAGTCCATTTTCCCCGAAACACTTCACCTAATTCCACCATTATTGATCTAATCTTTGGGTCCTGCCAGCCAGAAAAGCTCATTTTAAAAGCCACTAACGTTTCATTTTCTTTCACAGTTACACTAAGCCGACTGTTCATAAAAATCGGAACCCCGTGAGGAGTTCAGATAAGGTTAGATCATAGTTGAACATGTTTACGGAGACTTTCTTGGGACCATACCACACGGTCGATTCCCCATGCAAGTGAAACTCTTTTATAAGCTATAGTACACAAGTAATTTAGCTAATAAGCTTACGCTTCTTTTAATAGCCATTATCGAATGGCGCGTATTTAAGTCTCAATGGAGCCGCGATTTTCCGGAAAGGTTAAGTTGAGGCAGAAACGAGTCAGTATTAACTTTAGAAAGAAAATAAAAAAGTGTTTTCTTTGACAAAGCATGTTCTTATCACTTGAGGAAATTCGATAAATAGTTTACGAAAAGCTGCCAAGTATACAGACAGGCAATTCGTTTTTATTTATATATATATATATATATATCTGAAAATAACTGCTGACAACATTTTCATTAGTTGACTTACCCACGTGACGTCTAAAGTTATGCAGATTTTTCATATTGAGCGAATGTGTTATCAATGAATATACCCCTTTTCTGTTGTTCGTAACTGTACGGAGAATTTTATTACCCAACGACATAATGAAAATCTAAGAATTTATAAGTAACAAGAAAATACCATAACATTAAGATTTTTCTTAGAAATACGGAAAGAAAAAGAACAAACTATAAGACTAAGCAAAGTTGTGCTAAATAATTCGGAATAAGAAGAGGAACAGATAGAATTTTGCCTTTACAGGTACCACGTATATAACTGGTATGAAAAGAGGTACTACGCTTTTAGCTGAGAGAAAAAGCGCTATCGAGTTTTGTGTGTCTTTCGTTTGAACAGTTAACGTAAACGTTACAAAGAATAACAGTGTTTTGAATGTCAGCAAGAACTATCTTTCAAAAGGCATTAAAATGTGTCCAGAACATTGATGATTCTTCAGTAATTTGAGCTATCAAACGGTTATTTACATTACATAAATCCTCATTATTGTCATTTAAAATACATAATGCAATTTGTATTAACTGATAAACATAGTTTACCAAACAGTTTCATACTTAAGATAGCTTTTTCCTGTATTAGCCTAAGAAAGGACCTTAACTATTCCTTGAAGTTGGATATTCTGCGAATATTATATTTTTAATAACAACATGAATTGATGTGCTAAACTGATTTCAATTCTGAACGTATTAGGTAATGTCTAGTAGGAGGTGAGTGCATGTCAAAATATGACTTAATATATTTTATTTTTAAATAATATAAAACAATACAAAAATAATACTTTAAAGGGCGATATCCGAAGTCACTAAGACAAAACCTGAGAGGTACAAGATTACGAGAAAGGTATGGATGCCTATACCCGAGTTTAGATATAACTTTAACTAATAAACCCTTACCGCCCAATATTACCGAAGTGGCATTGCATCTGTGAAGCCAACAAGACTACGGAATAAAATCAATATAAAAAGAATAAGGAATCATCTTGGTCTAGTAGTACAAGCGTGATTCCATATATGATGGACTATATTTTTAATTTAATAAACCTATATTAAAAATATATACATCTGGTCTGAACGTAAGTATGTCAACCCAAGAAGTCATTTTAAAGCCATCGGCAGTTCTGTGANTGAAGCCAACAAGACTACGGAATAAAATCAATATAAAAAGAATAAGGAATCATCTTGGTCTAGTAGTACAAGCGTTATTCCATATATGATGGACTATATTTTTAATTTAATAAACCTATATTAAAAAATATATACATCTGGTCTGAACGTAAGTATGTCAACCCAAGAAGTCATTTTAAAGCCATCGGCAGTTCTGTGANAAAAATATATACATCTGGTCTGAACGTAAGTATGTCAACCCAAGAAGTCATTTTAAAGCCATCGGCAGTTCTGTGACTCCAGAATGAGAACGTTTCAAGGAAAACCCTGTGATCCTGCCCTAGCTAGATTTTTTTTTCTGTTGCTGGTATCAAAATGCGTGACTATTGTTATAATTATAGGAACGCTTCTCTGAGACATAAAAACAATTATTACAGTACTTGCTACTTTCCGAACTGGACGAGAAAAATTAGACTTTATTTTCTTAGGTAAAACATTTAGAGGCCTACTCAGAAATTCTGCGTGCTAAAAATAATAGCCAATCCTATATCCTAGTCTAAAAGTCACCATTTCACACTGAAATAAAGCTAGGTTCTTAAGTCATTGTACAAGAAAATATAAAAGGAAATACATGCTCAATTTAACGTTGATGGGTTATGAAAGACAAAATATACTATCGCAACGCGCTTACGATGTCGAAAAATGTTAACCAAATCACACAATTATTTTGGCGCTCCTCCGGTATCACTCTTGTGAGGACAGTTTTCGTACCAAGTATTTGCGTTAATGTTTATGGAGCATGTTGAAGGAGGAGCAGGAGGTTGCGGGGCGAGGGAAGAATGCTCGTCCGCCAACTGAAGCTTTCAGACAATACAAGGATAAAATACGCCAAGAGGACGTCCTGTGTGAAAGAGGAGGGGGGGGGAGCATAAAGGGGCGGAAGCGGGTCGCTGCTATTATCTAACAAATGAACCGACTCGCGGACGAAAGAACGAACGAACGGCACGACAGGTTAACAAAGTCGGCACAGAACCAGTAGCCAACTGCTGTTACAAGTTGCTGGCTGCTGCCTCGGCCCAGCCACCAGCACGAAATAAAATAAAATAAAAAAGTTCTACCACTTGTTCTCCGCGGCTTGCTTGTTTGTTTTTATCCCACCGCTTTCTCCCTCTCTTACTCTCTCTCTCTCTCTCTCTCTCTGTCTACGTACAATTATCTTTCTCTGTTCGGTCCCCTCGTTTCTGATTCGCCGGGCCCGAAAGCACAAAGGGACGTTGAGGTGAAGACCGAGGAAATGATCAAAGGGTAAAAGGGGAGGAAAATATTTCGCATTGTTTTGCATGTCCGGCGTTGCCACATTAAGGCAAAGTTAGGTTGTGTGGTGAAGGGGGGTGGGGGTGGGCTCGGGTGCGCAGTCGAAATATAAAGGCCGCGGAATATTTTACCCGTGGACACAACAAACGGGGAATAGTTATGCTTGAATAAGGAGTTGGTGCGTTTCAATTCCCCGGCGGGCCTCCTGAAAGAGGGACGAATGGTAATACAAACAAGACGCCGAGGGCCGATACTCATCTTGACGCCGGGCCCGGTCGAAATTACGCCGGCTGAGGGCGGCCGCTGTGTTCCACCAGCCGTAGCTGCCTCCACTCACCACGCGACCATCGTTCTGGCCTGCTGCGCTTATTCGCCACGCTTCAACCACCCTACCCGCCGCTGTCAATGAATAAACCCATTTTCTTCTACGAAACTTGCGCCCGCGCATTTCTAACACTTCGTCTATACAGCGATTCGTCACTCGGGTGATTATTTCCAACTTTATTAGTACTTATTTTACGTTTAAACTAAACAGAACGTTAACCTTGAGACATGTAAAAAAAACCTTGGAAAAGGTGTGAAATTTCAATTTTTTCTTTCTCTTGCGAGCGGAAATTCGGGATAGCTTGATCATAAGTTTTCGAGCAAGTTGACTGATGGCAATTCTAATGAAGTATTTTAAGGCATTGATATTGCACGATAGTTATAAAATGAAATAAAAACACACGATATTAATTTGGAGAGTTTAGTTAGAGTCTGACATCGTAGTTCGTTAGGCCTACTGCAAAGAAAGATGTTTAGTCCGATTCATGGACTGAGAGAAAGTGGCTCACGTTCAATGGTTGGTTTAGAGACATTAATGCGTGATAGACGAGTAACTGGGGCGTCGGAAAGGGTTGATGGTTGGAAAGGGGTATTTCCCCCCCCATCAAACTTTAAGGTGCCAAAGACTTCATGAAGGGTCACTACAACTAAACAATATATGTTATAATACATACTTTACGTATGGTTACTAAAATTGTAGATCAATACAAAAATTAAATAGTATTGTTTATATTGGTGTTCGGCAATTTGTGTCAAAATATGTGCGAAGGGAGCCATGTGTGTGTAAATATAACAATAGTAGATTTGAAAACGAAATTTCGGGAAAGGGCACATTTTGCACCACCAGGGACCCAAAATTATCAACAAGATGCAGAGGAACACGTCGGTTTGCGAAGCGCAGCGCCATCAAACAGCCGCGTTTATCGGCCGAGTCCGCTTCTCCTTCACGTCATCCGCTCTTCGTTATTTTTTGTCTTAGTGGAAGGACGGAGTCAATTTGTCATCGGACGCTGCGTCGGGCAGCGGGCAAACTAATTGCGCCGACGGCCGGGCGCACAATAGCCGATAGCCGCTGCCAATAAGGACGGCATCTCAGGGCGGACTGGACAGCGCATGCGCACTAAGAGACAGGAGGGGTACAGGGGGTAGCGGAATGCCGCCCCGGGGTAATTGTGCGCCATGCACCTACCCGACTCAAAGGCCCGCCGTCAGGTCATATTTCCAAGTTTCACCCGTCCCTCCAGCATCACTGTGACTTTTGCACTCAGGGAGGATGGAGTGGGTAAACAGTTTTGCCTTTCATGCACTCCAAGAAATGTTTGGCAAATTTACCGCATCATTACATAAGCATATTGAAAAATACGAGTGGTACAGTTTTATCCCATATATCCATAGTAGCATTCCTATTTTTGGGCAGGTAAGAGCCAAATTGCAGTGAAGTTTCCAGAAATGTATAGCAACATTTCTATATTTGCAACACGATGTATGATCAATTTTTCATTTTATCTACAGGTTACAAAATTCAGGTACAGTTCACGAAGTGTGCTAAAAAAAAATTTTACAGTGTCCACCTCAGCACTCCAGCTTTAGGATGGAAGCAGAACTTGAGCCTCAAATACTCCAATCAGTTAAATGGCGTTCACTATAAACTCGGTTACGGAGGTACCAACTGATACATTAATGTAATGCAGTGGGGACCAGTGTCTGGTGCATTGGGATACGCTGTAGAATGTAATAAATCACCGTTACGTTAGTGCAACTCAGTCGCTGTTATAGGCAATGAAGCAAGTTCTGTAATGTCGATTAGAGAATGTGATAACCACACACTGTGTTAACTCAGTCGTGAGTGTTTGAAAGCAAAGTGAGTATTACTTCTTTAACCAGTTTTTCTCATTAGAATTAATTATTTTCTGTTTCGTATACGTTTGCTTATTATGCCAGGTGGTTTTACTCATTGTAAATGCAGTTACCTTACTTGTCGCTTCCATAATTCCTTCCAGCCAACCACATTCCTATGGTTGCATAACAGCTGGTTACCCCGCTTTACCTCCTGTAATTTTGCAAGACGGAGAAAAGTGAATGAAGAGTGAGTGAAGATATTTGGACGGCTCTTAACATCTAGGTCTTGAGAGCCGATGAGGGTGAAGCTAGGTGATTATGGAACAGCACCGGAATGCAAGGGCGGGGGAAACGGGAGATCCAGAGGAAACCCGCCGACCAGCGGCATCGTCCGGCATGATTCCCGCATACAAAAATTCGGTGGAGACTCCGCCGGGGATCCGAACCCATTTTGCCTAGGTGGGAGGTGAGTAGTCTAACCACTACACCACCGCGGCCTTTTACGGGGAGAAGTGGTGTGTCGAAGAATACTAAAGACGAAGCAGAAGGGGAATGAGCCACTCATGTCTGCGACGAGCGGTAGGACTGTACGGAGAAGAGCCTATTAGTACTGCCCATGCTGTTATACCGGCAGGCAATCGTTCAGGAAGTGCAAGACCTACTCACTGAACTAATAAAATCTTCCAACTAAAAATACAGTAGGCATACACATGGCTTACCCGGAATTCGAAACGGTAATCTTGGGAGCCGAGGTGACGTCTGTCAAGGAAGCAATCTGTTGCAAGGGACATCAAGCACATGTTTCAAGTACCGACGTTCTAAAGAAACCAAATAAACATCTCTGTATCTCAGTTAGAGCCGACGCCCGTATTTGTTTGGTTAAGTGTCTCAGAATCACTCCGTGTCCGGCAATATTATACCGTTGTCTAACGTAACGCAGAGTGAATTATAACATCCCCGCAGGCGTAGATCAGCTATTCTGTTTTTCCATGCACCCCGATTTGGAATAAAAAACCGTTTATGGGGCCGACCGTCAGGGACATATAGACCAAACAGATCGCATTATTCTTAGGCGAGCGCAGGGGTAGAAAGACGGGGATAGGGGAAACAAATACGAGAGATATGATTTTGACGTTTTGGGCCGGGTTTTTTTTTTTTTTTTGGCTCAAGTTATTGGTCGCTGTCGGCAACAGCCAGAAGACTCGTCGGTATAGGGGAAAAGGGGTGAGTGGGAGAGATTTTAACTGGGACCCGTTCGGCTGCTTTATTGTGTGTGATTTAAGGGGAGAAAAAAGTGAGGAAACAAACAATTCGACAAGGTATTTCATTTCGGGTAAAGGTCGAAAACCTCGTGAAACATGGAAATGTGACCATGCGCCAAATTATTATTTTTTTTCCTCTCCTCCCAACAACGAACGGGCGCCAGTCTTCAATCACACGCTGTGACNTGGAAATGTGACCATGCGCCAAATTATTATTTTTTTTCCTCTCCTCCCAACAACGAACGGGCGCCAGTCTTCAATCGCACGCTGTGACGCGCTGTCGTCTCCGAGATGCGGGATGCCAGACAGGGACACCTCATCGAAAAACTTTCTAGCTGTTTTATTTTTATTTTTCAAGTGGCCGGCTCAAGTTTGGTGGAGAAATTTTAATTCAAAAATATAAAATAAGGAATAAGATTCCTTCCTCCAGCCCTAGCAATCCAACAGTGCTGGATAAATAAATTCTAGCCTACAAAAAATTGCTTTGCTTGGAATAATTTGTCACTTTAAATAAGATTAGATACACGTGAAAACCAAGTTGTAGACAATTATCAAGTATAGGCTGTTCACAATTACTTCCTAAACTTTCCTAGAGCCCTGCTAATGTTCTAATTCCAGGATATTCCTCCGCTTCATGCAAACAAAGCTTAAACAAGTCTATAAAATTACACCAAATTGACTACGCACCGCATTCGTGCGCACCTGGGGTCATATTGTTTTGCATAGGAACTATTTATTACTACACGCTACCAACACATCTGTTTCCTCTTTGTTTTTTATTCACATTAATTATAAATGAAATATCATGATTTGTACACAGGGTATAATAAAAAGTTCAGTTTAGCCAAAAACAAGTTATTATTATATTAGTAAAAATATAAAACGCCTGTTACAAATGGCATATTTAGGAACCAACCATGCACGTCATGCATAGGGTAATTTTTCAAAGGATTGATTCAAAAAGTGTGAAGAAACCGCGAATAGACTATAGTACTTATTTATTTATTTTGTATTCTACCCTTACTATTTGTTAACCCACAATATTAAAAAATAATCATCATTACTTCCTACTGTGCAATGAAGTTAATCAGCGTGTTTATCTGACTGCTGAAGACAGCTGGGCAGAATCGAGCCTACGACCTCCCGAATGTTAGACGAGCATCTAACCGCGAGGCACAAACACGCGCGGTGTACCGATGCCCACTCTTCGGGACCGGGACAACTACACACTGGAAACCGTACGAGGCGAAACTGCTCAAGGTCGGTAACATCTGACTTCAAGTCCGCGAGAATCGCTTCACTGGAAATCGCTGCCACGCTGCTCATTACTTCAGCGACGCGAGTTCACAGAATAGCACATTTCCTCAGCAGATTTCACAGACTATAGCACCAAATAATACTAATATCAGCAACTAAACTCTCTTTCTTTCTCGCTCTCTCTCTCCCTCTCTCTCTAAGCCAGCGCTGTAATGTGGCAATGGTAGAATGAGTAAACACGTAACGTACATAATTTAAATATTTTTTAAACCTCTGCAGGCATCGTACAAGTGACATCTTCACTGAAATTCAAGCATGACTTAACATTCACTAGGGAACAGCATCTTCCGTAATCTTCAGTGAAGCCCGAACACACTTGTCTGAAGTCCGTTAGCAGACGTTACGTCCCACAAAAAAAGTTTGATTTAAATCCGATATTTTATTACTGTGGTACGTTTAAGAGATATTTTTTAAGGACGAGAATTACTGCATTCCTGCCTCTTCGTTTTCTTCCTAGTGGACCAGTTTCCCACCTGCTGCGCCTGCTAAACATTTCCTACCTCCCACTGCCCCACACTTCGCCCCTCCCCTCCTTCCTCCTCCTTCGACACAAGGATTACGATCCTGTTTTGAATTATTAGGTCCCTATCCCTCGTACGAAAGTGTGCTGAATGTTTCTCACGAAACGTGCATATGCAGTGTCAGATGTTAGCTTTGGATTAAGCCTTTTCGTAACGGCACTCTTCCTTCGTGTCCTTAGATGTTTCTTATCTGTGACAGACTGTAGTCCACCGAAAAACCTCAACGTCTACGAAAACTTAGCTATCATCATACATAGTTATGAGAGCGTCATTATCTTGCGCTAACGCCTGATATTTTTTTTTTCCATAAATGCCGAAGTCAAGTATACTCATTAGGCACGTCTCCAAATGCAAATAGTAAATATCTGGTGTGTTTTGATTGCTAAGCGTGTTTTGTAGTGCTTTCATATTCAAGGTCCATCGTTCGGNCTTCGTTTTCTTCCTAGTGGACCAGTTTCCCACCTGCTGCGCCTGCTAAACATTTCCTACCTCCCACTGCCCCACACTTCGCCCCTCCCCTCCTTCCTCCTCCTTCGACACAAGGATTACGATCCTGTTTTGAATTATTAGGTCCCTATCCCTCGTACGAAAGTGTGCTGAATGTTTCTCACGAAACGTGCATATGCAGTGTCAGATGTTAGCTTTGGATTAAGCCTTTTCGTAACGGCACTCTTCCTTCGTGTCCTTAGATGTTTCTTATCTGTGACAGACTGTAGTCCACCGAAAAACCTCAACGTCTACGAAAACTTAGCTATCATCATACATAGTTATGAGAGCGTCATTATCTTGCGCTAACGCCTGATATTTTTTTTTTTCCATAAATGCCGAAGTCAAGTATACTCATTAGACACGTCTCCAAATGCAAATAGTAAATATCTGGTGTGTTTTGATTGCTAAGCGTGTTTTGTAGTGCTTTCATATTCAAGGTCCATCGTTCGGGAACTGTAAGGGCTTTCCTGGCCTACTGCTGTTAAGGATCGTTTTCCTGTGAGGGTTTTCATCCCAGTTGTAAGTAAATTATGATCGAGACCTTAAATATAAGCTTTAATTATCAGTTTAAAATATATATTGGTGAGCGCTTGAAACAACGCGGTTTTCACAATTACGCAACGCGAAGCGTCGCAACACGGTTGTTACCGACTGCCTATGAAAGATTTTTTTTTCTCGGTGACTACAATAAAACGATAGACTATCGCCGGCCAGCCTATCGTATGTTATCGTACAAGAAAGACATCTCTTAGGTAACAAATCGAAAGAAAAGTCATAATAAGGTTTTTTCGTTAGTATATGTTGTTTTTAATAAGTCAAATATTTTCTTTATTTTTTTTTTTTACTTTGAACAAAACTATGAAATGGATGGGTAGTCGGGTATCGGGAAATAAATTATTATTCCGTTTTTTTTATAAACTTAGTGACAACTCCATTAATTTGGGCTTCTATCAATATCTCTGAAATAGAGTCTATTGCAAATCGATATCTNGAAAAGTCATAATAAGGTTTTTTCGTTAGTATATGTTGTTTTTAATAAGTCAAATATTTTCTTTATTTTTTTTTTTACTTTGAACAAAACTATGAAATGGATGGTCATGTAGAGCATGAAGGGTAGTCGGGTATCGGGAAATAAATTATTATTCCGTTTTTTTTATAAACTTAGTGACAACTCCATTAATTTGGGCTTCTATCAATATCTCTGAAATAGAGTCTATTGCAAATCGATATATCAATTACTTGTCTACCACGACTGATCGGCCGTTTAATATTTAAAACGTATTCTCTGTCGCCGTCGACAAGCGTCAAAACCATTATCCGTCGCTCACGCATTGCTTTCGGCCTCCATCGTCAGCTCCGAGGACCTGTTTGGCTGGGTCTTATCGCATCGCATGACTTAATTATGGAAACCGCTTAATAGTTAAATTCCCCGCTTGTTACACAGGGAGGAAAATCGGGTGACAACTTAGAAATATAACTGACCTAAACTTAGGTCTGAAAATGACACCCAGGAATCAAACGCAGGACCTTGTTCGTCCAAGCCACCTTACCAAACTCGGCCAAGGAGATCGCATTAAAATTTGAGCTTTATCATGAATCAGCGGTGTAACAACTTAGGGGGGAGGGGTGGGCAGTGTAAACAGTGCCCATCCCCAAATTTAGCAAATGGCGCCAAAATGAGGTTAAGTGGCCACTCAAAGAATTTTTGTTCACCGAGATGCATTTAAATATCGTATACAATATATAACGAATAGTCATAATGTACTTATTAATTTAAAAAAGCTGTTCATGCTTAATTGAGCTTAATTGAGCCTCTAACTGCATATATTTTAACGGGAATACTGACTGGTATGAGCCCAGCAAAGTTGGTAACGACGAAGGGAAATAAGTTCCGTGGCTTAACGTTTAATTAAAAGAGTAAAGTAGGTATACGTGAAAACTGAAATTATTATTATTTTTTTTTTTTGCTTTCGGGTGTTTAAATGCATATAAATTTACGTATTAGCGAATTTGTAGAACGTTTACTTTTTTAATAATTTCTCAGTTTCACTTAACTTACACATGACTTAAGTGATCAGGCCCAAGGCAATGATAATTTTTCATATGGTGAAAGAATACACAGTGTGCATACAGATAGATATTATGCAGGGCTTTCAAAAGTGCCCAGGTTACCGTGAACAGCCTATGCTTGTATACGTCTCCGCCTCTGGGTTATAGACTTTTCTCTATAATTGCAGCATGTGTTTTAAGTATTGATAGCAAAAAATAAATTACAATTTTAAGAGAAGCAAAAAATTTTTAAGGGGGGCGTCTAAAGGGTTGCCCTTTCCTAAGTTGGTATGACTTCTTGTCACTCATGAATAGTGGAGAATTTGTATAGTCCATTCGTGGTTACTTCCAAATTTTCTAAAGCCCTGCTAAAGTTATACTTTCGGGCTATCCCTCCGCCTCATGCAAACAAAGCTTAACCAAGTCTAGAAAATTACACCATAACCAACGACGTACCGCATTCGTGCTCACTTAGTGTAATAATATTTTGCACAAGAACTATTTCTTACTAGACATTACCAAAACACCTATTTTCTCTCTATTTTGTTTAACGTTGATTATAAATGAATAATTATAATATATGGACCAAATATAAGTAATTGTTCAATTTAACCAAAAATGAGGTACTTTTATTTTGACACGTGTATAAAATGCTTGTGACACATTACATATTTATATATCTTTGAAAAACACCCCATGTATGGCGTGTTTTGTTATTTCCTAAATAGTTCCATGTATCACAAGCGTTTTATACTTGTGTTAAAATAAAATTAACTTATTTTTGGTTAGATTTAACTTTTACTTACATTTTATCTATGATTTAGAATATTTCATTTATAACTAATACGTGTAAATACAGAGAGAAAATAGGTGCTTCGTTAGTGCCTAGTAAGAAATAGTTCTTATGCAAAACGTTATTACACTGATCGCGCACGAACGTGGTGGGTTGGCCCTTTGGTGTAACTTGCTAAGATTTGTTTGCATGAAACGAAGGGATGTCCTGGAAATAGAACATCAGCAGGGCTTCAGGGAAGTTGAAAATGACCGTGAATTGAGTATAGACATGATGTTAACTGTATGGAAAGTTACGTGAAAACTGCAGGCATTACGCGGCCGGTGCGTGAACTGCTCGCGGCGGCATGACTCGCGGNTGTATGGAAAGTTACGTGAAAACTGCAGGCATTACGCGGCCGGTGCGTGAACTGCTCGCGGCGGCATGACTCGCGGCTTTGTTTCCGGAGGTTCTGCGCGCACACGCGTCGAGGTGGAGGCAGCGGGCGATGAATGCGGTCCGGAGCGACGGCAGATAGCCCCACGAACACACATCGGCCGGACGTCGCTGCATTCCCGCTCCAGTAAGCCACACGAAGGGGCGGTGGCTTCGCCTCTTACGNTCCCTCCTTTCTCCCTGACTCCAGCTCCGCGCAAGGAAGACTGGTCGGGATTTCCACTCCGTTTGCAATTAAGATGCCCTGGCGATCTCACCCGCAAGAATCCGTTTCTTTTCTCTTGCCCTCGAGTTTCCCCGACGTAGCCCCTTCATTCTTGCCCGTCTTCGACGAGCCGGAAAAGGTAACGACTACACGATGGGCAGAATCTACTATTATCGTGGCGGGAGGGGAAGATATTTCAGGAAAACTATGAGGCGGGAGTGTAAGTTGGTCTACGTGCTGTTAATTGTTTTCCAAACTTCGAGAATACCAGATCCGTTGTGTGCAGTCATTCCCTGAAGAGCAAATCTGTACATAAAGTTAAGAAGAACGAAGCTCTCTTCTGCAGTTGTAACTTGCTTTACAAGAACAGTATCGTCCTTCGCAACATCACAGTCGAAAGAACCAATATTCCGAACAACAGGTCTTGAAATATGTCTTCTCTTATAATAACGTGCTCGCACCATGGCTCTGTGAATATTAATTGGGATTCACAACAACTTGAAAACGCACTGCTCCAGAGCAAGGCTTGCGTACTANCTTCTCTTATAATAACGTTCTCGCACCATGGCTCTGTGAATATTAATTGGGATTCACAACAACTTGAAAACGCACTGCACTGAGCACTCCGCGGCAGCGCTCAGTAAGACTAGGCGCTAGCCGCAACTGGGGGCCCATAAGAGCAAGGTTAAATTATCAACGGATCTGGTATTCTCAAAGTTTGTTTCTACAGACATCCTCACAACAGTACAGTGTCTGGTGTTAACTATTTGAGTCAGATTGATTCAAGAGACATTATATGTTGGAAGACATTTGCAATTAATGAACTTGTTGCTACTTCTAATTCTGTTATTGCTATTTCTCCTAATCCAGTTTTGTATTCTCGACGTAGGCTTAAATTTGAGCTGGGAGATGCGATTTGGATTTTTAGGAAGTTGGTTGGTACGAATGGTGATGTTCGTGTATTAGGTCATGTACAGTATGTGTATTGTGCTTAATAAATTGTAAGATGTAATAAGTATTTCATTTGCATACCCCAGGTCCCTTTGTCTATTATAAGATCCCACAGACTGTTTTTCATCTCTAAGCTACTGACGCACACTATTTCAGCAGGTATCGACCGCAGCTAAATTCCTGGATTTTTAGGACCAACATGCTTGCTTGCAAAATCTAATTTCACAATGAAAATGTTCCGAATTTTTTTTTGCGTGGAGACATTGTTTAAGCGATGAGTCATTGGAAATAACGTTAATATTTGCAAACGCGAGTGTTCCGTTTCAAATGTTGAGTTAATTAGAGTTGAAAGATTTGGGCGTNTACAGTATGTGTATTGTGCTTAATAAATTGTAAGATGTAATAAGTATTTCATTTGCATACCCCAGGTCCCTTTGTATATTATAAGATCCCAGAGACTGTTTTTCATCTCTAAGCTACTGACGCACACTATTTCAGCAGGTATCGACCGCAGCTAAATTCCTGGATTTTTTGGACCAACATGCTTGTTTGCAAAATCTAATTTCACAATGAAAATGTTCCGAATTTTTTTTTTGCGTGGAGACAGTGTTTAAGCGATGAGTCATTCTAAATAACGTTAATATTTGCAAACGCGAGTGTTCCGTTTCAAATGTTGAGTTAATTAGAGTTGAAAGATTTGGGCGTACCTTAACAACGAAGTCTCGAGAGTCGATGAGGGTGAAATGAGGTGGGAACGGAGCAGCGCCGGAATGCAAGGGCGGGGGAAACGAGAGATTCGCGAGAAAATTCGCGAAAGCCCGCCGACCAGCGGCATCATCCGGCACGTTTCCCACTTGCAAAAATCCAGGAGTGACCCGCCCGGGAATTGGTGGGAGGCGAGCAGTCTAACTGCTGAGACACCGCGAACCCCGGTGTGAAATGTTGGATGCACTGCTGGTTGGCCCCCTTCAGCACCGGTTGTACGCTGCGTGAGCTTTTTATATTATACTGACGTTTCGATAAAAACAATTACGAAGCAGCAGTTCATTTTACTGCAGAATAACTACGATTCCGTTGAAACAATTCGCCAATCTGTTACAAGTTTCAACTTAGTAGGTTGTATCAGAAAAAAATGTGGGTTCAGCACACGAATTCATATGGCATCTCATTGTCTGTTAGCTGTAGTTAACACGACTCAGTGGTTGTAACCGCCAAAGCTAAACGCTCATCTGTATGAGAGGCCGATAGCGCGATGTTTTGAGTTTCATGCACCTAACTCATTTCAGGCACCAATTCGTATACCTGGTGGTTCAGAGCCTGATTCTGGTCAGAAGGTCCTAGCATTACAAGCTCCTCTATGCATAACCATGCCACACGATACATTACAGTAAAGTAGAATTAATTCATTCTCATAGCCATTAGCTCATAACACCCCGACGAGAGAGGTACCAGATTCGTGTCTATACTTTAGAGAAGCAGCCAAGCTCTTCCTTTGCCACGCAGTTGCAAAAGTGCGCGGAACAATCTGAAGAGCATTGGTGCAAATATAAAAGGGTTCTCCTTTCATCGAAGCCAGTCAGCTGTGTACAGAGGGTGGACAGTTTTGCGAGTGAGCCATTCAGTTGGCTGAGTGCAGAGGAATTTGCGATCGGCGTCTGTGTTACGATGGTGGCGAGTGGTCGACAACACTGGCAGCGGCGGTGAGTGTGAGCAGGTAGCCGGCGAACTGTCTTATTAGCGGTATCAAACCAACCAGTGGCCTGCGGTACATCGCGATAGTGGAGAGTAATCGACAGGACACATGGTGCTGCGATCAACCAACGGGATAGCCTGAAACAAGAACGGAAAAAAAACCAATTAAATACCATTAATTTCAATATTTTCCAAGTATTAGAGAGTGAGTGTTTTTTTGCTGATAGAATCACGTTATTTATTGTACTGTATGATTTACTATCAGATTAGCAGTTTTTATTTTGAAAATATGGGACCAAGCGAGGAGGCACAGTGGTTAACCTTTGAACTAACATTCGGGAGGATCTGGTTTTGAAACCCGGTCTAGCCATTCTGATTTCGCTATTCCCTGGTTTGCAGAAGTCCCTCCAAGCGAATGCTGGGGTGGTTCCTTCCACGTTCCTGCTTCTTTGAGCACCTTGCTCCGTATAAAATGAAGTCTCTGTCGACATACCTTGAAAATATGGGATTGTAAGTAAATTATATTATATGATTTTATACAACTGAAAATAGGAAATACATCATAGTATTATGTTATTTATAATTAATTTTGGTTGCCATTGTGGTTAAAAGAGTTAAAAAAGAATGAAATAGCGTCAAAATTCTGACGCATATCACAGCCATATGTTATGTAACCACGCAGTTAGCAGCAGGAAGCACGCGTGCGACTTGGTGCGTGCCTGAAATGTATTGCATGAGGCGACGGCCTCCGCATGTTGGTCACCCCTGCGGCAATCGCTGGCTCAGTAATGGAAAGATAATTAGTAGGCAACATACCCTGCTGCTGCTGTATCATCGGCCACGAGGTACAGTCTCGCTCAAGAGTGCAGGCGTGCGGCACCTGCACGCGTCTCCTCGGGCCAGCTGCCATTCGTCATCACGTCGCCGTCAGGCCTGCTCGCTCTTCCTCGACGCAAATAAAAAGAAACTAAACAAAGTTATTTTGATCGCCTGCGCCACCATGTTTGCTACCACCGAGACATGGCTTTCACTTAGTGTGCCCAGAGCTGGATTAGGACAACACAAATACGTTTGTCGACTATTTGTGCTGAAACGAGGAGATTACGAATTACAAACATTTAATTAATATTTATATGTGCTGCATGTTTGTGTTAGTGAGTGAAGTACGAACATTCCCAAATATTTCAGAAGTAACTTGAGGATGTCTGAAAATATTAGGTCTTGCCTTTAACTTCATTAAATCACACTAACGAAGTGATTTGTGTCGCATATAACTTTGTTAGCTAAATTGGACACATACCCACGCGTTGTAATTCATTGATAAAATAGAAAAGGGTAATAAAAATCCGTGTATTTTTTTTAGACAAGTGGACTTGTGTATTCTATTCTTTATTGTCATTTAATAAAACCCACAGCTAGTTACACATTGTACTAAGGTATTTACTTAATTATGAACTTTAGCTTGCACAAGTGCTAGTTCTGCCACGGAAAAGGCAACTATTATGTTGGCAGCACAATTTCCCTGTTTTAATTTTACAAATAAAACGTGTATACATCACGTATTTTGTTCCTTTAGCATTCGCAGTGTACTGGAAGTACTGTCACAACTCCTTAAAAAAGAGAATGAAATTTATTAAGAATTTTGGGGATTTCTTCCTATAGTTTCTTGCTATTGCCACAAATACATTTCTTTAAATAGTTTCTGCATTGAAAACTATACTTTAGTAGTGACTGTGTGTACGTGCAATCGTTGGTTTACCAAAGACACCCAATATTAAAATTACATTGTAGCTTAAGTACGAAATTGGTATATAACTTAGAAGAGAATGATGGATAGCGTTCGCCAGGCTTATACTAGACTTATCAATCCCGTCCTTTGAGAGAATTAACGTTTCATTATTTTTGGATATTAAAAAGACGGCGAATCTCTAAAGCATTTAGGTTTCTCTTTTGTCAGTACAAATAGTTTTTGAGATCTTCCGGATATTATTTTGCTGGAAATAACATCATCAGGAAATAAGATTATAGTAGAAATAGCACAACCATCCACTGATTTATCTCAGAATTTTGCCTACCTACGTAGCATTAAACAGAAATTATGATAGGAAAACTGAAGATGCTAACTGTCGCGATACGTTACTTTTGACTCATTTAGCTATTGGCTACATTACTAGGAAATAAATAAATAAATAAATTTTGGGTTCCACATTAGATATCTCAATAAATTGGGAGATATGTCGATTTACATACAAAAAATTTCATAAAACAGAACCTCGTCGATAGGTGCAAGTGAGCATTTGTAAGTAACGTATTCTATAGATCGGTAGATGTGTTAGTTTGGCTGGAATAATTGTACGAGTTCAAATTTTTTTCCGGAGGAAATGCCACTTAATCTTATATTGTGCATAACATATATTTTCGTATCATTCTTTTCCGTATTCCATAATGCTAAAGTTACTTTGTTATGTAATGGAATATCCTCTATGTTGGAATAAACAATAAAACTTAAACAATTTCAAATAAAAAACTTTGTTGTCACAAACCACTATACAACACATTTTTCACTAAGCACAAACGCCAATTATTGATAAACTGGATAAATGACTGACATTAAAGTAGCATTTTTGGGCCAAGAATGTAAAGTCCAGGCTGTGGGTTTACGGATATTACTCCGTAAAATAAAAAAAAAATCTAAAGAACTTGTCTTCTACTTGAGTCGCACATGACTAATTGCAAATTTTCAATGAACTCAGTTAAGAAAGGGAACTGGTTATGTTAGCAATTAAACGCAGAATATTATAAACCAAGTAATAAATTCAGAGAAAATTCCTTTTAAATATGATATTTATTGCACTTGTAATACATAACCAATTTTAAAAAAAGTTACAAAATAGAGACTATCCCAACCTTACCTCCGAAGTTTCCATCAAATTTTCGCTAGCACCTTGCGGACTGGTTTTAAAAAGGTTTTATTTTAAATACTCTTCCTCAATCAACATAATAATAGTTCCGAGAGCACGTGAGATGCCCTGAGGGGCGCTCCTCCTGCTAACTTCAGACAAGGCACGGTTTATGCTTTTAACCTTTTTTTAATTGTCTTCCGTGCTGCCTTGGCTGTCTTAGGAATGTGGCGAGGGTACTTCCCATCCACTTCGGATAGAGCATGAAAATGTAGTGGAGCGGCCACCTAATTTTCTCTTATCAGATGTGATACATTGTTGGCAGATAGTTAACTCGCGCCGTCTATGGAGGAGACTTGAACGCACGATGAAGAAACGAACCCCTTAATCCTCCCCACACGCTCTCTCTCTCTCTCTCTCTCTCTCTCTCTCTCTCTCTCTCTTTCCCCCGCCCCGCAGCTTCATTAAACATGGTTATTGCTACGATCTTTGTAATGGAAACATAATTACTGGTTCCTGGGAAAAATGCCCGGCGTTATCTGTCTGGAGGGCTGCTGCTGGCGGCTGTACGCCGGTACACTCCGTTCCACGAGTTAGTAGCTCAAGTCTGCTGCACGAATGCTTAGTTTTTTTCCTTCAGCAGGCTATTATTTCATAAAATAAAAAAAGGTAAACTCATGTGTGAGGAAGCAGCAACTAAACTATAAAATACGTCGAACGTTTTTATCGACTTTAAACGTTCTTAAATATCATAATTTTATGTTTTAAATTTATTCCGGTTTACCAAAGGTAATATGCATTAATAGTCGCTGTAACTAAAATCGTCATGTCATTCCATTTGAATCTAAAGATAACATAGATGAAAAATGGCTTTTTAATAATTGTTTTCTAGTGCACCTACTATTGGCAGGCAAACCGGGCAGCGGCTTACATAGTAACTTACATAATTTTACATTTAAGGATAGGGCGCACGCACACAGTTGGTTTAGTTGTAATTCGAACTCAGGACCTTGGTTCCGAAGGCAATGTTTTAGTGATCCGGGCAACGGAGGTTCTTTAAAACGGATGAGATGAGACTAGTTGGGGCAGGCCCTCCTCCTACACGAGGGATAGACATGTTCCTACCGGCCAGCCTGAGGAGTGTTTGATGTTAAGGGCTGTTCACGGTAAACTGAGCACTTTTGACAGCTCTGCTTAAGGTTTACTTGTATATGTATACACATTGTGTATTCTTCCACCGTATGTAAAATTAACATTTCAATGGGCCTGATCACTTTATTCATGCGTCGGTCAAGTGAAACTTTAAAATTATTAGGAATGTAAATATTTTACAAGAGTGCTAAATCTTACAGTTATATGCATTAAAATAAATGCAAATCAGAATAAGTAATTTCGTTATTCACAAATGTTTACACAACACATTTCATTGAACGTTAAGACATGGGACTACTTCCCCTCCGTCGTTACCAACTTTAGTGGACGCTTGCCAGTCAATGCGCTCCTTTAAAACATACAGTGTGCAGGTTGGGGCAGTTTATTTCCAAAGTGCTCATTCGCCCGTGAACAGCATACAGAAGATAACACGTCTGGAGTAGAGAAGAAACGAAGGCGAGGAATACTCTGTGCTATCTATCTAGGAATCCCGGTTTGAAAGTCTTCTCCCAACGTAACGCAACCGGACATAGAACCCGGGACTACAGAGATGTAACAGGAAATTATGTTATTAATTAATTATACTGTCACAATGTATTAAAGCGTTATTATTAAAAATGTATAAATATTATTATGATGAAAATAAATAATACTGAATATTTACATAATAGGACAGTGTTGAGATAATCACAATTGAGTAGCTTTTTTTGTAAATTTCAACATGTTCACCTTAAATAATTTTTTGATATAAAGGTGAAAAATAATCAATTATTTATAAATATTTGTAAAGATAAAATATAAATTAATCTGTAATATATTTGGCCATAAAAGCAATTTAAAATTCAATTAAATTTAGCAGACGTACAAGAAAAAAAATATGGGCATGCCTGATTTTGCTTAAAAACATGTGGTGGACGTCATATCAGATCGCAGAACGTTACACAACGTTGTATTAAATATTTTTAGGTTTTTGTGTTGATAATTTTGTAGTACCAGTAACACTTTATCATAGGAAATAAAATTTCAATGAAAATGTAGAGAAATTCATGTATCAAATTGTTACATTCACATTTTTTTGTATGTACTGAATCAATTAGGAATCTAGATGTTCACACACTTAAAAATGTTACTTAGCGAGAATCATCGTCTGCCACTGTCACTTTTATACACGAATATGCTTTTTATTATGTTTGCATGGACCCTGGAAGTTTGTCAGAGGATGGTCATCACTTTGGTATCTCAGATATGTTATAAAATGGATATATGGTAACAAAATATATGTTGCTGATAAGAAAGTATGAACATTTAAAACGCAGCTTTGCTTCTTCCACACTTGCCTTTAGCTCTGCCCAAATTTTCGCTTTCTTCTTTCTGTATTTATTTTATCAACTGATAACAGTAAAATACATTATTTGAAATAAAATATATAGTTTTGCAGAAAAGTCACATAGAGAGAGAAACATTAGATTTATAACATAATAATTCATGTCTGAAGGATAAAAACAAAATATGATCACGTTTGTGTGTAATGGGCACGTTGGTTTTTTGCTCGTTAATGCTTATTTAGGGTATCGTAATTCAGTTCAGCTCAGAAAAACAATATAGAAATAATTAAAACCTCCGTTTTGACCTGCAATGGACATGTCGAGTTTTGCATCGATTATTTATATTAACAAAGTTTCTTTCAGATTGTAATTTTCTATGGTAGACCTATTCACAATTGTTACAAAATTCGATAAAGATAGCGGAGATAGCGCCAACCGAAACTATAGTTGGGAATCGTAACCGACGCTGGCCCTTGAAGAGATGGCACATTAAAAGCCCATAGTTTGAAAAAGTCAATTTATGCATTGTGGAAAATCAGAATTTTGAACAAATGAGTCAGTATTTTGGCAAGTTCACACCACGGGACAACAGAATAACTAGAAATATAATAATATACACTTTGAAAGACACACACAGTTCAGTCAGTCGAGTGAAAAAATGTAATAACTTACTTGAATTTTAAGTCACACGGTTATGCACAGAAAGGCCTCACAAATTTAGAGGGTTGCAACCACTTGGTGGTCATAACTAGGAGATGGCGCGAAACATCATGGTTAAGCCTTCTCGCCACACAAGCAGTGCTTGGCCACCAAGGAGGTATGTACGTTATGCAATGGTTGGGGAATTTGGGCAGCTCTTAACGAGGTCTTAAAAGCCGATGAGGGTCAGACAAACTGGATATGGAGCAGTGCCGGAAAACCCGCTGACCAGTGGCATCGTCTGGCATGATTCCAACATGCGAAAATCCGGGTGTGTCCCTGGAGGAAATACGAACCCGGTTCACCTTGGTGGAAGACATAGATTGTGGAAACGGGAGGGCCCGGCGAGAAAGCCTTTATTTTATCAGAAACTTTCGTAGCGTTTGATATCTGCCAGAGATTGAACTCGGTGACACCGAGGCCTCCCGCCTCCAGACCTCGGTCGCCGAAGCAACCGGTCACACAATGAAAAAAAATCAACAGAGAAGTGACAGTAGAAGAGTTCTGTGATCTGGTTTCATGGCAGCAGTAACAAAACTTTTTACCAGCAACAAAATGTTATGTTAGTCTGTTGCAGTTTTTTCTGTTGTGGGATCTGTCCGAATAGGCCTATTGCTAAAGTGGTTCCGGAGACGAAACTGTCTGTTCTGCAGTAGAGATAGTGAGATCTGCTGTAGTGACTGTATTCTTAATTTCTATAGAGAGTCTCACTCTTAGACTGCAGTGTGCGGTGTAATGGACTTCACTATCTCTTTCCAATATATGATTTCAGTCATTAACGCTGTCCTTCTTCCTGCGTGCACTGTTGCCTGAAAAGTTATCTTTTTGCAGCCTAAAAATATGCCATTTTCGTTGCGTGTGCACCATGCAATCACAATGAAAGGGCTTCTTACAGGTTTCATTTTCAATGAAGCCATTTAGCTTTCCGTCGCAGGACTGGATTCTCTTAAGAGTTGTCAGTGAAGTAAACCGATTTCTCTTAATCAGGCCATTTCCTTCGTCACCAATTTGTTGATTGCTGCCCCTCTATGAACAGACTAGATTGTTACGGATTCATCAATTTGTTTCCTACAACCATACATTTTATTTTTCCTGAGTGCGTGCGAGCTCGGCTGGTCGCCATCGTCTTCGTCGTCGACGACGGAGGTTGTACCCGGGAGCCGGTGCGCGCGCCGCTTGTATTACAGTCTTTACCCCGGCCGACATAGCCCCCGGCCCGGGTAATATGCGCGATGCACTACGGTTAGAAGTCCGACGACTAGTGGAGTCCCCCAGTCCCCCCACCCCCCAAGCCATTTCCCGCGACATACGCACTCCCGATACCACGGCCGATAATAGTCCGCTTCGCATGAGCGGGAGATGCTACTGGCGGGAGAAAATGACCGCTCTTGCCGCCCTTGAATCAGGGCCTCTGAGGGATGCCTTAATAGCTTCCCGCCGCGCTCTCTACTGTCGCCTTGCGCTGCTACACAGTGGTTTCAGGTGAGTTAAAAAAAAACTTGTACACGAAGAAATAACGCTTCTTCACTTTATACTCGTTTATATTGATTTTCATGATAAAGAGGGGTCGCGGTAGTGTAGTAGTCTGACTACTTGCCTTCCACCATCGACGAACCGGGTTCGATTCCCGGCAAGGTCACCCAGATTTTAGCATTTGGGAAACGTGGCGGACATTGCCGATGGGCAGAAAGGTAGCACTTCCATTTCCTCCGCTTTTGCATTCCGCCCCTGCTACATCTTCAACTCATTTCGCCCTACCCGGCGTTCAAAAACCTCCGACCAAATATTCGCAACTCACTTTATGATAAATATTTGCATCGGTTTTATTTCTTATCGTTTAAGCATCATGCAATCCCAGATAGCACGTAAGCTTGCGGCAAGCTTGCCATTAGACTTGGATTTGCCTTTCCCAGCAAGCTTGTCGTATCATGAATAGTTCAAGCTTGATTCAAGCCTAATTTTTCACGACATGCAAATACTTGCTAATAGCAAGATTGCAGATGGTTTGAATTATACTTGTGAAGTCAAGTTTGTAGCAAGTGTTATCAATCAAGTTTGCTATAAACTTGCCGCATGGATGTAAGTTAGCTTCATCCAAACATGCTGGCTTGTGCAATAAGCTTGCTGCAAGCTTACAGTTTGTCATGACAAGTTTGAATCGAGCTGATTGTGCTATGGGATAATATATTAAATTATCTCCTGTTCAAGGTTAACCAAGTACGTTAAAAATATTAGCTTTGTTTCTTCTTTCAGCCAATCGTGTATCCTTTTTTTACATATGTAAACTTCTACATTGAAAAAAAATCCCAGTGTTTTACTTTTGTGCATAAGTCAAGTGACGCCATAAAAACAGTTGATTTTTAACCATTTGTTTGTGAAACAAAACACATATAATGACATGCTGAGAAGAATTCAAACATTGTACTTTAAAAAAGACGTAAAGACATAGCACTGTTTACTTAATATGTTTCAACATAAGTAAGTAGTGCATTCGTTCTTACATTGGTATACGGTAAATATTGATATACAATATGAATAGCAAAAAATGAATTAAATGAAAGTAATTTTCTTTTACCATCAATAGGAATTAAATAGTAAATGAAAATACTTCGGAATTCTAGTAAGGTAACAGGAGTAACAACCCGCTGCTCGCCCATTCTTCGGGACACCACTGACTGAGTCTATTATTCAAATTTTCTACACAGATATCGCGTTTCAGTAAAAGACAAAAAAAAAATGTTTCTGTTCAGTAGTCCCAGTAAAATGGCGTTCTGAAACCAATTTAAAGACTAGAACCATATACTAAAATGAATGTTTGAATGTCTTAAAAGATTTTCTGTACAATTATGACAAAAATTTAGGGAATGTTGTAAATCAAAAGATTTAAAATGCCGGGTTCAGTGATCTTTCAGGTCGAGCACCTATTCTAACCAAATCAAAGGTTTGAAGATAAAGTCCTCATACATATTTAATTATATAAAATTGCTGTATAAAACATAGAGAACTGCATGTTTGCGGCGACGTTTTGCAGTAAGTAATCCATGACTTTTGTTTTCGAAATCCGTTTTTCATNATAGAGAACTGCATGTTTGCGGCGACGTTTTGCAGTAAGTAATCCATGACTTTTGTTTTCGAAATCCGTTTTTCATAGAAAATATTATATAGCGTGGTGCAAAAATGGTATAATGATTATTCTTAACGTGTATAAAGAAAGTTCCACGACATTCAATGTGTACAAGTTGAACAGTATTTAGTGTTGGTATGAAATTGTGAATTTGTTGCTGTGGAATACTTCATTCACACGAGACTGCGAACACTAACGATGCCCAAGACAAGGAGTACTTAAGAATACAGATGTNTAGAGAACTGCATGTTTGCGGCGACGTTTTGCAGTAAGTAATCCATGACTTTTGTTTTCGAAATCCGTTTTTCATTGAAAATATTATATAGCGTGGTGCAAAAATGGTATAATGATTATTCTTAACGTGTATAAAGAAAGTTCCACGACATTCAATGTGTACAAGTTGAACAGTATTTAGTGTTGGTATGAAATTGTGAATTTGTTGTTGTGGAATACTTCATTCACACGAGACTGCGAACACTAACGATGCCCAAGACAAGGAGTACTTAAGAATACAGATGTNTGTGGAATACTTCATTCACACGAGACTGCGAACACTAACGATGCCCAAGACAAGGAGTACTTAAGAATACAGATGTGAAACAGCCGCTTATTCCGCCACTGACTAGCAACGCGTCAGAAAGCTGTTCGCCAATCAGCACTTAGTAACTTCCTAACTTACTTGCCAGCTGGCAGCTCAGTCTATTGGTAACCTTTTGCAGCACGCGGCAGCCAGTCAAAACACCACAAGGCCTATTACGAGGGCCTCGTGCAGCCAACTAGAGGATGGTTCTGCGCATTTTATCTCTGGGCACTTGTCTACTCTGTGCCCAGGAATGAGTGAAGAGATTTGGGTGACTCTTAACATCGAGGTCTAGACAGCCGATGAGGGTGGAGCGAGGCGAGTATGGAGAGGCGCCGGAATGAAGGGGCGGGGAAAATGGGAGATCACCGAGACAACCCTCCGACCAGTGCAGTGTCATCGTTCGGCACGATTCCCGCATGCGAAAATCCGGGAGCGATCCCGTCGGGGATCGAACCCGGTTCGCCTAGATGGGAGGCGAGTCTGTGTCCAGGAATCGGACATGTTATAATAATACACGCTCGCGTTGTTGGCCAAGAAAGAGTAGACTGTATACATCACGAAACGCGTGTTCGCGAGTACGGTCACGACGCCGTTGATCACCCTTGCCGCTCTACGTCACAATACAAATGATCCGAGCTCCGACGAGACCGCACCCTAGGTCTACANGGGCACCGTGGTGCCGGATCGTCGCAGAGGATCTCTAACCTTGGCCACGAGAGCAGTGTTGCCAGATGAGGAAAATTAAATTCTGGTAATGTGTGCCCTATAATTCTGGTATTCTCCATAAAAGTCTGGAACTCTAATAAAAATAAGTATGTTACCCCCTCCCCCCACCATTAATATTGTTATTGTGTTACAGTAATTTTAAATCCCAAATAAAATAAGGATAATTTTCAAATATCAGTAAAAAAATTTATTTGTGTTTTTGGATTGCTGTCGGTTAGATCTTATATCGACGTCTATTTTTTCCCCAGGAGGCATATACATTACTTACCAGCGCTCATTAGTAATTCACTTTAAACATATTTAGCCACAGACTAAAAACACATAAATAATTTCTAAAAGTCTTTATGACAATATGGTCTCTTTAACACTACGTATGCCTACAAACTATAAGTACAATATAAAATAAAATACGTTTATGCAGTAGTGACATACAACTACCTATTTTTATTTTAGCTTACAAAATAATCTAAATTAACAGATAATGTCTCTATATCAGTAAATTTAGCAAATTTTTGTAACCTACAAAAATCTGGTATACATGCGTACCACAATGAGAAAAATCTGGTACCTGGTACCAAGAGAGAAAATCTGGTACAAATACTAGAATTCCGGTACATCTGGCAACACTGCACGAGAGTCGTGTTTGGTTTGGGGGAGGGGGAGGGAGGTGACGTCTACGGAAGGCGCGATAATGAAACGAGGGCCTACCCGTTACCTCCTCCTTCACCAATCAGGCTGGCCCAGACTTATTACTGCTCCATTTTACCGCACAATGCCTCCTCGCCCGTGGCACGGACCAGAAGCAATTTCGCCGGCCAATCTCCCCTCGGCCGGGTTCATTGTGCGGCGCGAGGCGAATGCCGCGTGCTTTTGTGTGCGACCGCCAGCAGTTCGTGTCAGATTGAATGTTTAACAACAGAGAAACAAGATAAACATGAAATAAAAATTATTGGGCATCTCCTGATACAGGCGGAGCGCCCAGGTTTCGAACAAGAGCGACTGGCAGAGCTCGACTTGCAATTGAACCACAGAACACGAAACAAGAGTGTATGTAAACTCTTGGGCTTAAGAACTATGGAAAGTACTTTGCACGAATTCCGGAAGCATAATATCAGGAAGAGAATTTCAACTTCTTTATATTTTTTGATGGTATTCGATTTATTAATAAGAAATTTAAATGCTGGCGAATGTTATATTCTTCAATAGTTGATACCGTTTACAGTTTTCTAATTCCCAAACTTTGGCGAAAAATTAGGATATGAACCTCAAACTCAGTAAATATGCTAAAATAATTGTCATAAAATTCACAAAATAATATTATCCACAACTCTAAGTTATTTTTAATGTATGTACTGTAAATAGAAGAGAAATTTATAACACTGTAACAAAAGTTTTTACGAAAATGAAATTCTGTTAAAAATATAAAGGTTATTCTTTTTTCATTACAAAGTTTTACAAAATACAGTTTTATAAATTTTAAAACAATAGTTTTTGCATGTACACTTAGTTTGTTGTTTCTATACATCATTGTTCGAAAAACAGTGAACAATTACTAATTCGAAAACTGTACATAATATCAACTATTGATGCATGTGTTGGTTTTGTTAGTTAAAATTCGTGGTCAATAAACAACCCCCATCGAAATATATAAAGTAGTTCAAATTCAGTTCTTGCTATCATATTTTGAATATGCACACACAGCGGTACATTTCCACAGTCCTTAACGATGTTGTTTAGCCTCGGGAACTCCTCATTACAGTGAACCCCCAACCACTTGGTTAACTCATTCAGCAATTCATTGCTCTAATTTTGAGTAATTCCACGTGTGCTTCTTAAACCATTTCAGATTTGTAGAAATCATGAACTACTGAAGACCATACAGTATCCGTGTATTCACATACCAACAAATCCTAGGTTTCTTTCTCTTTTTAAATTCACTTACGGTTTAACGTCTTGCCGAATGTGGAATTAAATACTGGACCAGATACTTGGAAAACATTAGGAGTGGGAAGGAATCGGCCATTGTTTGTGTTAAGGAAGTATTCAGCCAACCATATGGAGAAATTTCGGAAAACCATGGATAAACGAAATTACGATCATCTGATTGGGATTCGAGCCTGTGTCCTCCAGAATGCGAATCCAGAGTTTCACCCCTTCGTTACCTCACCTTGTTTGACATTTTTCTGTCCGCCCATTAAAGCTCTAGTAATGTTGTATTTGTGCTTATAGCAGTGATTTAGAAAAATCAGAAAATTAGCTTTACTCACTCTTCTGCACAGAGCAAGGAAATTTCGGGCGAAGTAGTAAATATTCAGACCAAATATTTTGATGGTGTTTAGTGGGTTATTTATTCTGTCGCTGTCGTACTATTTAAAAAAAAAGGCTGATTTAAGTAACCTTTTGACGTGCAACTTGCGAAGTCCCGAGTCCCAAATCACTCACTTAGCGCGACGAAAAATTAGTCTTTTGGACTTCGGGCACCAACACCAAAACATAGAAAACAAAAATATTATATCACACGACAAATAAAATACGGACACAATTAGTAATTTAAGCCATTACTGGATTGTAGTAAGCTTAAATAAATAATAAACTTATATTTAAAATTGATTTTAAATAATATATGTACATAAGAAGTCGACATAATTCTGAGAAATTCAAACCATACATAAAATACAACCATGTAACATACAAAAATAAACTTAAAGGATAATGGTGAAATATTCTGAATTGATTACTATCTGTGGCAGTTTCTGGTATTTGTGGTTTTGACATCACAATAATTGTAGGCGTATATGTTTATTCATCAGTTATGTATTTTGGTATTGAAATAAGGACTTGTCCGTGGACAGAAACATGTGTAGATGGACCTTAATCAGTGCATATCCATCAGTATGGGCTGTTTACGGTTAATTGAGCACTTTCGAAATCAACCTTTGAAAAATGTCACTGCCCTTACCTGCATATATTTTAACGGGCACATTTAGTTACATGCACCCAGTGAAGTTTTCAACGACGAAGGGAAAGTAGTTCCACGTTTTAACGTTGAATTAAAATTTTTAGGCATACGTTTGCCAGTACTGAAATTATATATTTTGCCTTCTGTTTTTTTTAACGCGTAGTGTAAGAATTAACACATTTGTGAAATATTTACCTTTTTAATAATAATTCCACCGTTTTACTTGACCGACGCATTAATAAAGTGATCAGGCCCATGACAATGTCAATTTTACGTATGGCAGAAGAATACACTATGTACGTACAAGCAGATCTTCTGCAGGGCTTTCAAATGTGCTCGGTTGACCGTGAACAGTCTATACTTGTTACCTATTGCCACAGAGTAGGTAAATATAAAGGTGTGAAAAAGCGTGGCGATCCAGCTGATGTGGGCGCACCCATTCTTCGACTGGCTGCACGAAGCTCTGCGAACGGTCCTTGCGTCTCATTGGCTACTTCATGCTGCGAAATGTTCCCTATTTGCTGGACCACCGGCTGTTGAGTAGATTACCAGGCGCTGATAGGCGAACGGCGTTCCAACAAGATGCTGGCCAGTGATGCAATTTTTTCTGGCGTGTGCAGCTGGAGTTCTGTTTTGTTACCTACTCTGTGACTATAGACACGAGGTAGGCTTATGTACGATACTGCAGCAAAAGACTCAGCAGCTAACGTGTGCCTGTGAGGCGACAACACAGCAACACCGACGCGTGTGGGCGTTGCCTATTTCCACGTACTGCTCTCCAAATTGGTTCAGTTTCTAGCGTCACTGATGGATGTGGTTTTTGTGTCACATTAGGCCATTCAAAATAACGTCAACAGACACAGATTTGTAACTGTGAACATAGTCCCTTTTAAACTGTACTTTTATTGGCTTCACATTCTCAATCTAAGGCAACAACACGTTCCTCATATTTTTATTACATATTTTTTAATTAATCTAGTATACTAGAAAACCGATTTAAATAACTGAGAGTGAAATTAAGGATGACTTAATTGTTTTCGTTTTTTATAGGCAATAATATGCCCGTCAAGACTTCTGGGCGCATACGCGTATTTGTATCGAGTGAAAAGGAATTTTATTACGTGACTTCCCACTTACTGATAATGATGCATCTTAATTTCATTTGCGCTTAAGCGCTGCCAATCTACTTTGTATGGATTAGATTTTTTAATTATTTGGGAAGGTTTATGTCTTGAAAGAGAATAGGCTCTTTATAATATTTTATGCTGTGTAGATGTAAGGAGAAACTATATATTTATCACGTGGACACATTTTCTGTAAGTCTACTCTCATTTATCAGTCACTGCTATTATTGTTGATGTATTTGTACATTTTCCGTTAGTTGTTTTGAATGAATGGGGCATAATAAATATAAGCGTCACTTTCACATCTCTACATGCTTCCAAAAATACATCCTACATGGTTAGTTCTCTGAAATAAGTATTTCGCCGCAAAACTTATCCAAACAATAAAAAACTAAATTAATTAAGTACAAGTGTTATTTTTTAGTCTTATTTAATATACATTTTTTTATTATGTGTCACTGATTTATTTTGTATATCGTTCACTTTGGGTACAAAAAGCACATAGAAATTAAAGTGTCATGTCAATACATAGTTCAGAGATCGCAGAGGAGTATATTTAACTGGCACCCCGTGAAATGCTCATTGATCAGGTGACTTATTTCGTAACATTTTGCTGTCTTTATATGAAGATCTTACCAGGTAACTATCTTTACGAGAGGAATTAGTATTCTGTAACTCAAAATTTCGCCATGACGGTTGTTCGCATGTCCATGAATGTCTTTATGAACGACGGTGGGAAGAAAAATACAGGCGAATTACGGTTACTTCTATCAAACATACTCCAAGAGAAAAAGTACATTTTAAAATGCCCAAGAAGGAGAGGAAATATTATAGTTTCTTACATTCCCGCGCAAAGAAACGGTGTCTATAATATATCTAAAAAGTGTATTTTATCATCCGCTAGTGATAATCGCCGACACTTCGCTCTAACGTAACCAAGAGTTGATGAACTCAGCTACGGGTTAGTGCTGCTATCGTGTGATGGTCAAAATTAACTAGTCCTGTTCTGAAAACTAAATCTATAGAGAGTAAATTTTTTTTAAAAATGTTATTCGGGAAATTATTAAGATATAATAGCCGTTTACAATTGAAAATTTTACTATATAAATGAAATATGGGACACAACACACAATGTAATAACGGTGAAAATTATATTTTAACAAGCAGATTGTTGATTTCGAAACACAGCCCACAGTGTTGCCAAACATACGGGACATCACAAAGAGAAATATAAAGAGATGCGTTACACATAGACAACTAAAAGTAATTGTCGTTTTAGCAGTTTTTATTATAAATATGCCCGCAGTGAGTAACCTATTTTTAACCATGCTTAAGGCTACCGCATACCTGGACCTTTTTACCGCGTTTGAGGCCGTGAAGCGGTAAGGGCGACACTGCCACGCTCACCAAGTACGCCATCGACACTAAACGCAAGGCTCGGAACTGGCGTGCGGTGTTCTAGTCACACTGCGTTTACCTACGACACTTTCTGCGTTGACCCTATTATTTAATTGGTGAAAAGTCTTTAGGAATGTTCAAAGTAGACCACTAGTGTAGTTTTGTATGTATCGTATCTGATGTGTATATTTTGATTTCAGTTAAGAGATTTGGGCGGCTATTAACAATGAATAGAGCCGATGAGGGTAAAATGAGGTGAGAATGAAGCAGCGCCGGAATGCAAGGGCGGAGGAAACGGGAAATCCCGATAAAACCCGCTGACCAGCGGCATCGTCCGGCACGATTCCCACTTGCGAATATTCGGGAGTGACCCGGTTAGCCTTGGTGGGAGGCGAGTAGTCTAACCCCTACACCACCGCGGCCCCATGGGCATATTTTGAGCTACATAACTTAGAAAAAGCAGTTTTTTTTTTTGCCGTTTTGGAGTACTTTGAAATGGCATTTATAATGTACGTGGCATTTCGAAGGTACTCTACAGCCCTCGTCTGGTGTGTTCTTTTCGTATATCAGCACATTGGACGCACGTTTAATGGTTTCGTGGGAAAACGTGCATTCCAAGCACTCTGCAACGCAGTTCGAGCCCCAGGTAGGCGGGAGCCTTAGTTACGGAGTATAGTATACTCGCAGTTTATTTACACTTTTGAATCAAACCTTTGAAAAATGACACCATGTATTACGTGTTTGGTTGTTTCCTAGTTACGTTATGTATCATAAGCGTTTTATACTAGTGTTAACAGTAACATACCTTAATTTCGGTTAAATTGAAAATGTTAAATATATATAAATATTTTATTTATAATTAATATGAATCAAAACAGTGAGAAAATAGGTGTGTTGGTAATGCCTGGTAAGAAATAGTTCCTATGGAAAATGTTATTAGAATGCTGTGCGTTGTCTCACCGGTGTCATTTTGTAGATGCTGGTAATCTTTGTTTGCATGGAGCGGAGGAATATAATGAAAGTAAAACTAGAACAAGCATTGCTTCAGAAAAGCTGGAAGTAACAGTGAACGGACTGCAGAGCCGCTGGAACGACTCGGCTCGAGGGCGAGGGCACAGCTGCAGAGGCCGCCCCCGCGCGCGGTAGCACTGCAATTGCGGCGGGCGGCCAGAGAAGTAACAGCTTGGAAGTGTTTTTCTCGCGCGTATTCGGCGAGCGGACGTTGCGGCGACGGCCGGTGATGGCGCTCAAAATTGCCGGGTTGCATTGTTGCGCGCGGGTCCATTGTTGGGCGCCGCTAATTGGAAGTGGCCCCCGAGGATTGTGGGCGCTGGACTGGGCAGGACGAGGGGTCGGGGTGCGGGGCAACGCAGCAACCACTCTGCGATTACCGCTACTTCATGCCAGGCCAGGTGGCGGAAGAAAAAAAATAGAAGGCGGAATAGGGGCAGATGGTCGGATCTGTACTTACCGAGACAAGAACTCTGAACTTTGTTACAATTTAGGCACTCGTTTTTTAACGCTTTTATAAAAGCAAATCCATTGGAAACTTCTAAACCAATATTTTAAATAGATTTTTAAATTTAAAGCCAGTGGTACTGGCAGTTATTATTTTTTTTAATGGAAATCGGGAAGAAATGCTGTTATTGTTTTAGTGACAGGTCCATCACAGCTGGTTTCGTGATTGGACTACAAGTGAATAGGGAAGCTTTGAAGGACAAAAGGTCAACAGAAGGATAGAGTCACGTGTAGTTTATTAGGTCATTGAATTCCCAAATTTTGACAACCCACTATATATTTATCGAGAAACTTTTTTCTTTTTATTATCACGAATTGGTTACGTTAACTGAACCCATAAAACAGTTTATAGGAATTTAATATTCGCTTTTTCTTATTTGGAACTACAGCTACCAGTTTTATGTTACATTCATTCTCCAACGTTTCAGTTGCTCGCAGATATGTGGATGCATGTACCGTGATTATTGCTGAAATAAATAACACAGTTTTCGCATTCCCCGGGTTTATGGAGGAGAACGATCACGAGAAACTCGACAGCATGCGCAAAACTATTTTTGTGCTCGCAAGCTTCAAGCCGTTTTTGTCCGCTTCTGGTGTCGGCTATAATATTCTGAGGTTGCTTATCCACTTTTTGTTATTTATGGGACGACAAAAAGATTGTCCATATGTACTCTTACTACAATTCGTTTAGTATTTAATTTATTTCTGGAAAATACATTACAGATTTGTTTTGTGAATGAAGCAAGTTTTCATTGTGAATGCGTCCTCAGTAAATACAAATGCCGATATATTTATTTTCAGTTGACATCCTTATTTTAATGGCGGAAAGTGCATATCTTCCGGCGTATATTGTATTGATAGATAACTTAACAGCAATGCATCAACATTACCGTTGTTTATTAGAGTAACATGGCTCGTTATCAACGTTCGAAGGCGTTAAGATGGCTGCCAATGTCGTTACAAATATGCCCGGTTTCAGTAAATTAACCTTTTACTTTAAAACTGATAATTTTTTATTGCGCAGTGTCTCTTTAAGAATAGTGCAGTAACTTAGAAACTTTTCACGCTCGGATAATAGTTTCATTTTTTTCTTTAACGCGTATTTTTAAGAAGTGGAAATGTATACGACGAACGTTTTCACGAACTATTACTGGTATGAAATTTTTGGAATAGAACATTTAAAGTAGCGCAGCGTGCTTTTGAATATTTATTGTGGCGCCATTAAACGATATTGTTTCCACCTTCACAGGCAAATTGTCGACCATAGTACTGCAAACCTCTTCAGTGACATGTCATGCGTTTTTCTTGGTCTTCCATAGGGTAAAATTTCATTACAGGAATTACTGAAGTTCCTCTGTATCAAAAGAAAAAAACATCACCTTAAAGTTACACTGAGATGATGAATGTACATATATTGCAGAGGAAAGCGTTATAGAAACATTCTTATTATTTGTTTTCATACAGAAAATGTGACGAATTACAATTTTTAATAATAAGCATAAATGCAGTGTGTTCCGACGATCTTTCAAGAAAAATAAAAGGTTTACTCAATTTACCTATATTAAGTCGTTTCTAATATGGATGTCCACTCTCCGTTCATCACTTGACTAAAAATACTGCTATCGTGCTCGTACGATATTATCATCGTTTATAATGCGATTATTTATAACAACAATTACAATACCTGGTGGAAATACGGTAGACAGCCCCTTGTGAACGTCTTTTATATCGAACTGATATCAAGAACTCTAATATTTCTTACGTCAAATCTGCATCCAGAATTGCTCTATAAGCAGCATCTATTTGCATTAGAGATTAGCTAAGGAATATTTGTCCAGTTTTTAGGATACTTGTGTCAACGGTTACAGGCTCACAAATATGTCACTTGACGCGGGAATTATTTGACGCCGGAGTTTCATCCTGAATTCACTAGTTACAGACACCTTACGAAATTAAAATTATACTTAGAATATCAGTACACTACAAACTACATATATGGTTTAAAGAAAAAGATTTACCAGTAACTACACAAATTTTACGGTAAATGCTAACTCGCATGTTCGCATTAATTTTAGCGGTAAACTTTGGCAGCGAACTATACAATTCAAACCTATGTATTAACGTTAAAATAAAATGCATTTCTTGAACTGATGTCTACTGAAATTGGTTTATTTTATGCACACTAGAGTACTAACTCGTATTATAGCAACGTTTTTACGTTTGTCAACATATTACTATGGCAGTTGATCGAGTGAGTGCAGTGAGTGAAGAGATTTGGGCGGCTCTCAACATCGAGGTATTGAGAGCCGATGAGGGTGAAGCGAGGTGAGTATGGAGCAGCGACGTAATGTAAGTGAGGAGAAACGGGAGATCCCCGAGAAAACCTGCTGACCAGCGGTACCGTCCGGCACGATTCCCACATGCAAAAATTCGGGGGCGACCGCGCCGGTAATTAAACCCGGTTCACCTTGATGGGAAGCGAGTGGTCTAACCACTACACCATCGCGGCCCCCAGTTGATCGACTCGTGAACATCAATCATTAGGCCAATGCAAGGCAGTGTTAACCCTTTCATTCTCACGTTAATTTATGGGCCCTGGTGTTGGAAATAGAAACGGTTTTGATGCGTACTGTACGTAATCTGACAAAAGACTTGTTTCGTTATTACAGCCAATAAGCTGTAGGATTTGTGTTTCCTGATAAGTGATATGAATAAGTCATAACGTAGAGCAGTACAGTAGAACGGTTTACTAATCGGTTACCTCCAGAGAATATCATTGAGCATGAGCCTCGCAATGCAATGTACTGGTCAAATATTACCTTGCCACGCAATTGTCTGCAATGAGAATGAAAGGGTTAATTTTCACAGGTGGAAAGATACACATAAGGTAAAAATAAGATACTAAACAGCGTTTTTAAAGCTGTTTAGATAACCTTGTACTAAGGGGTGGGCCCGCCAGGGTTGGGAGTTTGGAAATTCCACCGACACCTTCACAGCTTGAAAAAGGGAGAAGATTAACAGGAAATATTAAGAGTACGCATGAGTGAATTTACCAGCCATGTTATAAGAGAGATGCAAAAAAATAAAAACGATTAGTACAATACGTTAAATTTGGCAAAATTTTCAACTATAACTTAATATCTTATTTCCAGAAGCCATGGATAAACTCAAGTCTGGGTATATCGCTATTTCCAACAGAGACCCCTGCCCTTACTGCTTGCCCCTGGCCTATAGTGAGGAAAATGTATCAATACTAATAATATTTTACATATTAGTTAACTGTTACGCGTATAATTGTAAGGAGGTTTAAGTGATTGTGCAATTAGAGTCAAAGGGAACTTCTTCGTTTTGTTTTGCAGATCCGACACCGATTTGGCTGCTACGACGAGATCACGGAGGTAGATCGGAGGAGGGTGCGCCACTGCAACTGGGTTCGATTCCTCAGGACGACCTCTACCTACAGCGACGAGGTCAACATCATCGGCACCAAAGTCAAAGGTGAGATTGTTTGTTGCCACTGCTTAATCCGAGGCAAACACTTGTTCCTTAAGAAAAAATAAATGTCTTGCACCATGTGTCTTTTCAGCTGTATCCAAACTACCTATTTCCTTTTTTGCTATTTTCTAGTTGTGTTCAGAATTTAAATGCCTAGAGACCTTAAAAAATACATTATTTTGCCTATTTTATTAGTGGCCGGGTTGTAAGGTCACCAGATTACAAATAAAAAAATGTTTGTAACTTGTCACCGATCTTGCGGACATCTGCTCATGGCTGTGCTAACCACATCCTACTGTAGGATGAGTTACGCTAGGCAACGAAAGCGCCAGGTTGCAATGTATGATTATGATGATGACGTTAATTTATTTACGTGCACCAAGGCTAATGATGGTCTCAATCTAATTGCGGAGAAATTGGGAAGGTTTATGTAGGCTGTTCACGGTTAATAGAGCACTTCGTGAATCAATGTCTGAAAAATGTCACTGCCCCTATCTGCATACATTGTAGCTGGCACACTGACTGGCGTGAGCCCAGTAAAGTTGGTAATGACTAAAGGAAAGTAGTGCCATGTCTTAACGTTGAATTAAAAGTATTAGGTAAACATTAGTAAATAATTAAATAATTTCCTTAGCTGTTTTTTTTCAATAAACAATATATGTGTCAGAATTAAACAACTTGTAAAATATTTATTTTTCAAACAATTCACAGTTTCACTTGACCAATGCATAAATAAAATGACCAGATCCATGACAATATTAGTTTTACATATTGTGGAAAATTGCACTATATAAATACAGTATATGTTAAGTAGGGCATTCAAAATTGCTCAGTTTATCGTGGACGGCGTATACTAAAGAACTGCTCTAGAATTTGCCTGAAATACCGATGGAAAGATACTTGTAGTAAAGCACCCCGAGTACACCAATATACCGCAAAGGAAGTTGCTAGGCCCTCTTTGTAGCGGTTTCTCAACTCTCGGTTGGTCCAAAGTCAGGTTGGAATTGACTCGTGCTGGTAGTGTGTTGAATGTCGCAATAATTGTTATAATCGGCACGTAGTGGAGCGTGGAAAAAACCAATTGCAACGCAGTGCATACCAATGCAAATAAAGTGGACTAACAGCAAAGGAGTGCAATAAATAATACGTCTAACGCAATAAATAATACGTCGCTTGTCAATTTATAGAGGAAGCTAAGTACTGGGTTTAATATTTATGTTATGTTCTATTCCCGTATGATTAAACATGTTCGGTTTGTTGCAATGGAGGTTTAAAATTTGAGGCGGGGTAGTCTCTGTACAAAACTGAAAAACAATTAATTACACGAATACAAAAAGGGAACCAACAGAAAGATAAATTACACAAACGTAATCGAAGTCTACACCTCCTCAGTAAAAAAATAATATAATACACAAGAATAGCTACGACTCGGCAAAATAAATGAAAGCAAGAAAATCGACAAAATACATGCAGAATAATGGAATCTAGCTCCGGGCTGTCCGCAGTCTGACAAACCATACGGGCACTCTACACTCAACTTAGAGTAGCTATAAACATTCCAACGTTGTTATCATGCTGCAAAAGATTTCGATTGACAGAGAGAGGGTTTCGACTGTGTCATTCAGTACAAACAAAAAATTTCTATCGACAGAGGATTTCGACTGCGTCATTCAGTACAAACAAAAGATTTCGATTGACAGATGGTTTCGACTGTCATTCAGTACAAACCACTCTGGTAACATCTATTTAGTATAAAAAGACGCACAACAAGAAAATGCTTTTAAATATCACGAAAAAAGAGCCATATGTGACCTTAAAAAATTCAGCCAACACAGAAAAGAAACTATTTGATAGAAACGTTCGTTCTCAAGCGAAGATAGTGGAAAGAGCAATGCATTATCTCGGTAAGTATAATAAAAGGTCGATATCAAACTAGACTCTGTAGATATTATAAGTAAATAATAATTGAAGAAATTGTAAGAGACACTATTACTTAAAGATGACTGACCGAGTCCTAGTGATTCTAAGGTTATAACTAATGGTCGACCACCCCACGCGTATTATAAAATATGATTTTACTAAAAACGAACAAACAAAAGTGTTTTTTTTTTAATTTTGTAAACGTCTACAACTCCTAAGTATTAAGTTATTTCCTTGCTGTATTATGTTGAGTGAATGCCACTGTTTAGAGGCTTGGAGTACAAAATCGCTTAGACTCCGGTTCAACTCAAGCATATGGCAAATCTCTTTTGTATTCAGGGAACATGGAAAGTATCACTAAAGGAAATAAATTCCAATATCACAGAACACTGGCTCTTTCTCACAAATACCACAAACGTCTCTTTCGCACACTCTCTTCGCCAGCACGTACGGTACCCGAGCCGTGAGAAGAGCCCTCTGAGATGATGCACGTGCAAGCAAACGAGTGTCCTAAAAACCCCATGAGAGCATGTCCGACACCTGTTAGCTTCGGTAAACATCCCCAATGTTATTTCACTGTTGATTTAACACGTTTTAATGTCCCGCTTCTTTTCTTTTCTGTTTTACTTTTGTTTTTCACTTTTGTCATATCCTTTCGCGACACGTATCACTTCACTCTAAAATCGGAACAGTTAAAACTGCCTAAAATAAGAGCATTCGTCTGCAAGTCAGTTGGAACTGCTCCACTTGAATAAGTAGAATTTTACTGATTATTTCAGTTGCTGATGTTCACTGATTAAACAATGATTTCTATTGATTCCTAGTGATTCCAAGCACTAAATCCTCAGTGCATTATACTGATTCACCAGTAGATAACAACGCATCAACTAAAGTAAAATAATTTTACTGGTTGAACTCAGTGATTCAGATTTAGATTGTATGAACCTGAACACTGGTAGTCGTGCGTTCATCGGTGTCTCTGGCAGTCACAATGTCGAGAAAAACAGATTTTGTTTACTGTAATTAAACGCGAATCATATACACATATTATCTACTTACTGAGTTAATATAGATGTTGAGATTTTTCACATGTGCTATTCGCACTGTGAAGGGCAGGTATGCATTATTTTGCGAGAAGAATGTATAATATTTACACTCATCCGAAGAATGTNCTGAACACTGGTAGTCGTGCGTTCATCGGTGTCTCTGGCAGTCACAATGTCGAGAAAAACAGATTTTGTTTACTGCAATTAAACGCGAATCATATACACATATTATCTACTTACTGAGTTAATATAGATGTTGAGATTTTTCACATGTGTATTCGCACTGTGAAGGGCAGGTATGCATTATTTTGCGAGAAGAATGTATAATATTTACACTCATCCGAAGAATGTNTATTCGCACTGTGAAGGGCAGGTATGCATTATTTTGCGAGAAGAATGTATAATATTTACACTCATCCGAAGAATGTAAGCTACAGATGCCGTTAAAAAATATTTTCTAGGTTGAAAAAATTTCTAGTTAAGAATAATGGATTTCGCTACGTAGTAGCCTACAATCCAATCATATACTCATTAAAAAACTTGTTTTATTTAATTTTGTATATTTAGTGACACATGACAAAACAAAGGCAATATTGAGGAAAATAAACTCTATTATCAGCTGCAGACGCGCATAAGGTTAACTGATTAAACGAAAGCTAATAACTAACTAGTGGTATTATTTAGGAAGAAAAATATTATTTTGAAGAGAGATATACTCTCTTAAGGTAAAGAATATTTCCTTCTGCCTTACAGTCTTATTTCTTCAGCCGTTTTTTATGCAACTGCACATTGCAGAAATGACATAACTACATGACCAGTAAATGAAATATTGGAGACGAAATTTCCTTTTAGAAGATTATTAGCTACTTAAAAATATTTTATAGTTAAAATATTTTATTTGCCGAAACAATATTTTGACAAAAAATTGTTCGATTATCTCAACCAACAATCTGTAGGCCATGTTTTCTCTGATCAGTGATATGAAAGAGTCATAACGTAGATGAGCAGTACGGTTTACGAATCAGCTACTCTCAGAGAAGATAATTGAACACTGAGCCTCGCAGTGTACAATACCCATCAAATATAACTTTCCTATGCAACACGTAGACAGTAGTCTACAATGAGCATGAAACGGTTGAGAAGCACTTGGATACGATCATACTTAATCCGCTATTTAAAACAGACGTTCACAAAACTGCTTAAAACCAGGTAATTAAATGGATGCTAGTGGAACACGTTCAACTGGAGCTTCTGCGAGGACACAAATTACTTTAGTGAGTAGAGTTAATGAAATCGTTACNACATATATATATAAACCTTTACGTTTGTTCGGACGCGTGTAACTTCCAAAAAAATCAACCGATTTTCATTCTGTTTTTTCATTCCCACGAGTGTTTGTACACCTTTCTTTTTTATCTGTATTACCTGCAAAGACACTAAAATCTGCAAAAGCTCATTTTTACTATGCTTTCGCGTCAGGAAGCGCCTTAGACAACAATGCAACGTCAACAATGTAATTCAACTATGTAAAGTCGCAACCTAGCAACATATCTATCTATATTAAAACGATATATAGCTATATCGATACTTATCGATACAACGATATATCGATACTTATAAGTACAATGCTCGACATATCAATACTTATAAGTACGTCAATGTTCGATATGTCGATACTTATAACTACGTCAATGCTCGATATATCGATACAAATATATATTTCGATACTTATCGACAAGCGAACATGTCACATACAAATTTGTGAATGTAACATTACTCGAAAATGAAGCGGTAAATTATCTGCCAGAATCAGGATTGCCTCCACACATATAAAAATTTAAAATAGGAGTGCCAGTCATTTTACTTCGTAACGTCAATCCTCCAAAACTTTGCAACGGCACACGCTTGCAATAAAAACAATGATGGACAATACTATAGAAGCTACCGTCTTGAAAGGTGCTTTCAAAGGAGAATATGTGCTTCTTCCCAGAATTCCATTTATTCCATCAGAAATTCCCTTTCACTTTAAAAGAACAAAGTTTCCCGTCATATTGGCATTTGCAATGACAATAAATAAAGCTCAAGGGCAGTCATTGCAAATGTGAAGAATAGATTTAGAAACATAATGTTTTTCGCATGGCCAATTGTATGTGCCGTGTTCTAGAGTAGGAAAACCACACAACTTATTCATACGCGCGGAAGATGGTAAAATTAAAAACATTGTGTGCAAACAAATACTTCAATAATTTGAAAATACATATACTTCTTTCAATTAATTTCACAGAAATTAATAGAACCAAAACTTTTATGCCACAGCAACGAGTTAGCTAGTCTATTTTATAAATTGTAAACACTGAAGTACCAATTTCCAATTACTAGAATTTCATTGACTGAAAACACCGACAGTGGTACAAGAGTACTTACTTCATAAAAGTAAGCGTTTTTTGGTACCCGTGATTGCCAAGGAGTCACGCATTTGCTAAGAAGGCCGATCAAGTGATGGTTTGAGGCACACTCAGAGCGTGACTTAGAATTTGAAAACATAGTCGGTAACCATGTGTCTGGAGGTTGCAGAGATTGTATAATAAGCACACTGGCCTCCCACAATGAAGATTCGGGTTCGATCCCCGGCGGATCCAAGTCAAGACCTGCGCATGTCTGTTTTCTGGGAGTACTCACGTCTTCCTCCTATTATTCTTTCTGTCCCAAATATCCCACACCGTCTCTCCCCAGATCCGTTCTTCAGGATGGCTCGTGTACATTAATCGGCTCTACTACGCCACAGAGTGTATATATATATATATATATATATATATATATATATATATATATATATGCCAAAAAAATATGAAAGTTAATCAGTCCAGCGGCACACGCCAGTAAAGTAGCATCGCTGTCTAACAAAATGGCGCAGCATCGTTCGCTCGCCAATGAGCGCCTGGTTACTTAAATTGCCAGCTCGTAGTCCAACCAATAGCGAACCTTTTGCAGTACGTAGTAGCCAATAAGCAAATATTGCTCTTGCATAGCCTCGCGCAGCCAGCCAACATCAAAGGAGCCACTACGCGTCACCCTTGTAAAGTGTCATCCATGACTACTATCCATTAAAGGTATGGACACAGTGCGGATATTATTAACGCCCATGTTCCTCCAGTTATGTACCCCGTGAGCGTTATTTCGTATACGGCAGGCTGCGAACTCCACAAACATTAATGCCCTCGCCACCCTTGGGTGCACCTTTACAAAGCGCGCTGTTTTAATACTGACAAATACATATCCGGCACGATAATCAGGAGGGCCGGGATCGTACTACTTTCCGAGCACAAACATGCGACGGAAAACCCAACACGAATAGTCTGCAGCACCACGAGTAACAAAAATATCCCCGAAAATGATTTAATCCTGCATTATAGTTCTAGTAAATAAAACCAACCGAGGTGGCGCAGTAGTAAAACTTCGGACTCGCATTCGGAAGGACTTGGGTTCGAACCCCGGTCCAGACTTCGGTTTTCCATGGCTTCCTGAAATCACTCCAGGCGAATGCTTGTATGGTTCCTCACTACAGGCCATGGTTGATTCCTTCCCCGTTCCCGCTTCTCTCAGTGAATTATTCTGTCTTTAATGACGTCTCTGTCGACCTACCTGCCTACCATCCTGCGGATAAACAGCAGAGTTGTCTCAAAACCAGAAGTGATTATGCCGCATTCCACGAGAGGCGAACCAGGAGTCTACACTGTGTTTGTTGTTCCAGGGGAGCCAATATACGAGGCTGTGAGGACCATCCCTGCCAACACGGAACTCGTGGTCTACTACCTGCCTGAGAGGCCGGAAGAAGTCTTCTTCATGCCGGCGGTCCACTACTTGAGGAACTCTCTCTACAGGAGGACGATGGATACCATCCTGGAAGGTAATACAGCTCTTTTACAAATAACCCGTCAGGAGGGATGTCATATATTCATGTTGTCAATAGCGACAGGAAAATTTCGAGTTTTAAACTACCTGTAAGCTGGTATCCACGGTCCTATGAATTAAGGAGCCTCAGTTTTCTGTTGATTGGCTGCTGCCCCAGTGTGTAGCTAGTATACCTTAGACCAGGTGGCACGGGATTCGGTGATGTTTCCTTGCAGGTCCGTTACTGACTCAGAGTTCACCTGGACGTGTCTAACAAACTGCAATCCAATTACGAAAAAATAACAGAAATTTGCACGGGCTTGAATTCTGAATTGTTATAAAATGAATTCGCGAAGTTTTCCGGTCCCTAGTCATCATGAATGGCAGAGCCAGCGGGCGTCTCCGACTTAGATTCTGGTTTGTGCAGGATGTAAATGAAATGTTAGCCAAATCGGGGGCAAGTTCACTGGTTAAAAAGTGCAATTTCTTGTTATGGATAGATATCCTTCGTGTCAGCAGGAGAGCCCAGAAACGTTTTGTTTTATTGTGCAATTTCACTGGGCATTACAGCATCATAAAGTAATAAGTATTTAGATATGAACAAATGAATTCCCCTAACATACCGGCATATTGATAAATATCATAACAACTTAGGTACAAAGAATAAGTAAAAAGTTTATGTTATCTAATCATTGATTACAAGACTTCTTTTGTCGTAAATATTACAAGCAGACGTTTAGTTCACTAAACAGATCTGCGTAATATTGTTTCCTTTATATCCTGAATACATGTGCACATTACAGTTTTCTAAGAAAACCGGTCATCACACTATACATAAAATTCTCCAACTAGAATGTCAGTTGCTTTCCAGTTAAAACTCTACGTTTTCATTTACGAATTATAATTTATTTCAGAATATTCTGTAGATGCCAGTTCATTTCGAAAAACTAATAAATCTCGATGTCACGTCTTACTCGTTCTAGTTTGCGAGATTGTTTATGTCTGATTTGTGTTGTTCGTCTGCTGTGTCCCATTGCATTTGAACTGCTGCGACACACATTACGTGAATTACGAAGAAACACGAAAACGCTTTTGTAACAAAGACAGATATTTTGTTTGAGTTGTTTTGCTTAAGCCCTCATTCAGATCAAGGTTTATGTAAATAACAACTTATAAATTTTGTTTTTTATTTCCGCGCTAAGCCAACAGCACTGAAGCTCTCACAATCACATAAAGCTCTGCATGACTTGAGTCAAACTTTTATCATTGTAGACCACAACACACTGTTGAGAAAGGTGATATTTTACTTCTCCCTAATGCAAAACACTGCTTCGAGGTACATCAAACTGACCATAAGTAGTGCGTCAAAGTGAACGATTCTACTTCCAGGCAGGCAGTTCAGTTGTAAACTGTGAAGCTCGACACGTGTTTGTTCTAGAGCCGTTACAGTTGTCTGCTACTGCAAACGACTTTTCGGTAAAGGATTGTCTTAAGCAAATTTACGAGCACGAATGCCACACACTTTCCGGTCTCTGAAAAAAACCTAAAGTAAGAAAAACTTATTCAATAATGTGCACAGTATTCTGGTAGTATAAATTCAATTGCAGAGGATTACAAAGTTATTTCGTAATATTTCCCCGAGATGGGCACCTACAGCAATCATATCGAGCGTACATTTTGCGAAACTGAAGTGATTAAACTTATTTGCATTAATTCTCTACGCCAGCAGAAGCACAATACGTCTTTCGCTTTTACAATAAACGTTTATTCGTGTATACACAGTGACCTTGTGTGATATGATAATAAGATTCGAGCCGACGAAATCAAATTTGCTTTTATTAACGATATTTTCACGAAGAAAATCGTGAAAATAAAAAGAGTTTGTTAATATTCGAGAAGCATGCTTCCTATTCCGATTTGCATACTACACAGTTTCGATAAAGTTACTGAAAATTATCCTTCATTGATATGTTCAGTTTTGTCTCCACTTACAAGCCTTCAAAAAAAATATTTTTACGAATAAATAAAACTCGAAGTAGTATTTATGGTTTTTGTAATCTATATTAATAATAAATTCGTTTCAAATGTCACGTCTGTGGATCANATAAAGTTACTGAAAATTATCCTTCATTGATATATTTAGTTTTGTCTCCACTTACAAGCCTTCAAAAAAAATATTTTTTACGAATAAATGAAACTCGAAGTAGTATTTATGGTTTTTGTAATCTATATTAATAATAAATTCGTTTCAAATGTCACGTCTGTGCATCACAAAAAAATTTTAATACGTGATAAGTACCCACGGTTTAAAATATTTAGAATAAAAGAGGTAAAAATGTTTGTGTTTTAATAGTGTCAGTCTGTTTCTTCCGCCATTAACTTAAACTACTGAACGAATATTTATGAAATATTCACCGAAACGTAAGTCTTAAACCAACTTAAATGACAGGCAATATCAACAGGGAGCCAAGAAGCATAAATTAAGCAATAGCTTATCCTTCGGCATTTTCTTTAAATTTGAGAGATTTTTATGTGAATATCATAGTTGGATTTACATACATTGTTACTATGTTATTACATTGCTAAATTTCAGCCGATATTAATATAATCACGCTATGTCAATAATGAGCTGAGTAGAAGTAGTTACAGCATTCTACACATCGAATTACATTAAGTTTTCTCCAGTGGTGCGCATAGTTAAGTGTTTGAGTTCCTTAATCCTTATATATAGCTGACTTCTATAGCCGTCGCTGATTCTTTCTTTTAAAGACAATTTTCATTAAAAACATACATTCCGGGTGGACCTACCAGAAAACCAAAATTTTGTTTATTTCATTTGCCACATACAAAATTCATTAACAAATTTCAATTCCTGGCGCCGAAATGGTGGGTGGTATTTTATTTTATCTCCCAAAGACTAATTTAAATGAAAAATTCCTTTTCGGCGAAGACGCGGGCTACAGCAAATAAAAGCATAAATTAAATTAATAAAAAAATTTATTTAAAACGAGTATACAAATGGCATCTAAACAAAACGGTTTCCTCCGTAGAATAGCAATGAATAAAAATTTCTTCGCATCCTAAAATTACAAGGTAAGTCATACGTATTTACAGATGGACAAGAAAATGTTGCGAATTGATTCTAGGACAAGTTAGGCATTATCCAGTCGTACATTTTAGTTATATTTGCAATTGGCTCATAGTTTATCAAACACGCAGTGGATGACTCCGGGCCAATGGAAAACCTGCNATTTTAGTTATATTTGCAATTGGCTCATAGTTTATCAAACACGCAGTGGATGACTCCGGGCCAATGGAAAACCTGCATGAAAAACAAGCACCAAATCCCGTGCCACCTTGTCAAGGATAAAACTGGCAACTCACTAAGGCGGTAGCCAATGAACGAACAGCTTAATCGTTAATGTACGGAGTACTGAGGAGTCTAGCCTTCATATATATTTAAACTCGCTTAATTTTCTTGCCCCTATTCATAGGCGTTGTTTATAAGTTCCGGAGCGCATTTGACCGGCACAATTCAATTATAGGAATTGCTTCGGCCGCCATTTTGAAATCCGTGAACGGTCTTTGTTAGCAGACGAGTTTACGCGAGACATTCTTGAGGCCGAATGGTTGCAAAGATACTCCAAGATTAGAAAAAAAAACCCGAAGGGACAGACGTACAACTACACAAATACTCCCCAAAACATAAAGCAGCTGTTGTAAAGCTGTAGCTGTAGCCTACGATTCCACCTAAGTTTTCTTTAGCGCCTCCAAAAGGACGCAGGAAAATGTTAACCGGGCGCCGCGACTCGAGACGACGCAGGCCGGGACATCATATAGGCAGTTAACTAGCTGCATTCTTATTCACGGCCGCACGAGACGTGCTGGATCACGACGCGCGTGGGCCCCGAATATCTCTCCCAGTCGCAGCATTCGCCACGGAGCGAAACTCGCCAATCGCCAGTTATCAAGCAAGCCATTTTCCCCTTCTCCGAGATGATTTATTTTCTTGGCCAGACGGCAAACAATTACCGGCCTCGCGTCCCCCGCGTGCAACGGAAGCTGAGTGGTCCTCCTCATCTCGACAGTGGCGCCTCCTCTCCAGACAACGGGCGATGAGAGCAGCAGAGGGGTGTTGGTGGGGGGAGCGGGACGCCTGAAAATGATTAGAAGGCGCGGATTCGTTCCACATCGCTCCTTCGCGCGTGNAGTTTTTACTCGTCGTATTCTCCGCCGCTCCTCCCGAGACGAGCACGGCAAACAAGCGATACGCCTAAGTTAGTTGCAGGCGCCCAGCTTCCGTAACGGCTTGTGAGCAGCGCTTTCTGATGGCTCGTTCCTGGACGCGACGTGGGTACAGTCACTTGATGAGTAATCGGGCACTTCTAAAACAACCACTTGTCTCCTCTGCGTCCTTCCGCCACACGTAAAAGGCATCGTTGTCGTGAGCCTTATCTCTCTGGTCAGTGGTTCGATCAGATGATAGACTACTGTGAAAATAGAAACGCCAATTCTTACTTAAACGTGTATAAAAAAAAAGAAGCTTCTTTTTTGGCGGCTATCAATTTAAGCATTATTTGTTAACTAAATACGTTGAGACAGGCATAGTCCTTCCGTTATTCACTGCTCTCGTTACACTGAGAAAAAGGTTTTGTTGAATCAGAGTTTGTTTGGCGCAACCAAATTAATTGTTTGTATTGGGACAATGAAATATTTTGTTGTTGTAACAAAATTATTTTGTTGTTCGTCTTTGGTTGCCCCAAACAAGGACTTGGTTGGGCCAACCAAAGATTTTTCCAGCTCTACGTACATTAGAGAGTTTCTATTAATATTAAAAAAAGTGGAAGCCTAATCGATAATCATCTGCGCCCGAACGCTTCGCCTAGCAACCTCAGATGAAGTGACTACCAGTGACTTTGGAATATTTTTTAACACATACCTTTCGAATACTGAACGAAGTGCCGGAATAAGTATTTCTTTGTTTTATAACTTTACTTTTTAATTTCCTGTTGAACTTGAATTATTAGGACGTTTGTGCATTTATTAAGAATCAATAAGTGCACTAACAAAAACTATTGCTGTCCCAATTGTCACAAAAAAATACAAGCAAATTCTCGAGCAGTATTTTTAAACGAAGGCAATAAAATGAGTGGCCAAACAAGCACGCACAGTTAACTCAACAAAATATTTTATTGACAGTCTCATTTATTTTGGCCCAAAGTAGAGGTTTTGTTTATTCAAACATGTACTTTGTTAGATTAACACAATTTATTTAGTTGCTTTTTCCAGTTTTGTTTATATTTTTGGCCCGATACAAACGAATATTTTATTGGCATTTTTTTCAGTGTAGAAAAACTAATTTCCAGTGTTGTTGCTAAGAATACGTGCAGTTTAGGGGAAGAATTTATTGCTCATTTTCACTTCGAAAATGATTAGTAAACAGCAAATCAGCTTCATATTTATTGCCCATACGTTTGTTCATGCGCTATTTTCTCGCAGTAACAATGTGAGCGGTGGTTAGTTGAGCGGAGAGTTTGGTTGATAATTAATTAATAGAATACATAAGTCTCCGCACAGTGCTTTTGAAATTGTCATACAAGACAGCCTTTGCACCAACACAACGTACACCATTAACAATCCAAGGTTACGCAGAAACCCATTGCCTCCCGGTTGTCAAGACATTTTCACTTTTGCATTTCCATATCGAGACATAGTCTAGAGACGCACGTGCAATAGAGGGTACAGGGAAAAGAAATGTTTGGTCATATGGGTGTTGGCAGGGTTAAGCACGTTATAACGGCACTTTAAAAAAACTTCACATTCTGGATTATTAGTGTTTATGGTTACCCTCAATATGTACTTTTAAAAAATAGAGAATCTCTTAAGTCAAAAGTATATTACACGCCAGCTTAAAATCCANTTACCCTCAATATGTACTTTTAAAAAATAGAGAATCTCTTAAGTCAAAAGTATATTACACGCCAGCTTAAAATCCAAAAAAGAATTATAGTGCCTTTTAAACTTCAGTAGAAAACTTCCGTTTGTCACATAATAATATCGGTGGAAGANTAGAAAACTTCCGTTTGTCACATAATAATATCGGTGGAAGAACATCAGCTGGCAGGAGTCTCCAACCACATTCAAGAGCTGTGTCATTTATTTTAGTTCCCGAGCGTCTTTGATCATGCCGTAGCATTTCTGACTTTCATTCGAGACGTAAATTATATCACTGCATAGGCTGCAAGTAGGGTGGTTTTCCTAAGTGCTTTACTACACCCGTTCCAGGGAAAGTTCATCAATATGAAACTTCCCGATTTCCTCTCCCAGTTGACTGAGATCCTGATAGATCTCGTTGCATAAAACTATAAAAATTATTAGTAGTTTTAATTAGTAAAATTCCATTTACTGAAAACTGAGTTAATTNTCTCGTTGCATAAAACTATAAAAATTATTAGTAGTTTTAATTAGTAAAATTCCATTTACTGAAAACTGAGTTAATTAGCTGCTAGTGACTGACGAATAAGTGGAATATGTTTTGAACTAGTGGTTAGTACACTGTGGATACACAGGATTTGTAGTCAAATAAGGGATATTTAGTCATTTAAATTATAATTAGATTTCAGTGATCCCAATGAGGCAGTTTCCACTGGCGTTTGTTTAGCCACTGGAATTCCTCTATTTCAACTTAGTGCACCAACATTGTTACACGGACTGTAGAACTAGCCTCAACAAATCCCGAACTGGTGAGAAACACGTACATATTTTGCGACTACCTGCATTGTGCAAACTTCCAGTTTGCTACGAGGTCATGTCAAGGAGCTGTTATTTATACGTCGGGAGCTGGAACGAATCCACCTCGTCCGATATCATAGGCTACAAGCAAGGAGGATCACGACTTTCCGAGACTAAATATATGGCTATGAGCTTCCCTGTCGACCCCGTGTCTCCACATTTCCATTCCGGACACTTGTAGTTGAACCATCGTGCTTCTAGGCTCTTCCTTTTATCTTGTCAATACGTTAAATATACAGCATGTGCATTAAATAGTTTCCCAAGACGCGAGATGTTGCCGTGGAGACAAAAATGATATTATTTCTAGCGTGGGTATGTGATAGAAAATTGTTCATTTTCCTCCAATGCTGTTTGGGTAGTATGGTTAGTATGAGTAAACTAGCGCTTCGAAAAAAAGACGATGCAGTCNCATTTTCCTCCAATGCTGTTTGGGTAGTATGGTTAGTATGAGTAAACTAGCGCTTCGAAAAAAAGACGATGCAGTCAAATTATATATTACAACTTAAGGTATCCAAATCCAAAGGTGTACATAAATTATAACTAACACGTTTTATAGATTTATCACCACCAACTTATGGGTATTCCTTCAGTGTGTGACGCAGCTTAAAGGTGTTCTCGGTACGTTTATCGAATCTACCGAAGAAAAGTTTCCTGTAAGGAGCCACTCTCCTCAACACTGACTTGCAAATTATGAGTTGTGATTGTGCCCAAGGGAAGAGTTCTTTGATATGATTGGCAAATGGAGAACCTACGGTTTAGAATAGGAGGTACTGCNCATTTTCCTCCAATGCTGTTTGGGTAGTATGGTTAGTATGAGTAAACTAGCGCTTCGAAAAAAAGACGATGCAGTAAAATGATATATTACAACTTAAGGTATCAAAGTCTAAAGGAGTACCTATATTATGACAAACACGTTTAATAGATTTATCACCACCAACTTATGGGTATTCCTTCAGTGTGTGACGCAGCTTAAAGGTGTTCTCTGTACGTTTATCGAATCTACCGAAGAAAAAGTTTCCTGTAAGGAGCCACTCTCCTCANTCGAATCTACCGAAGAAAAAGTTTCCTGTAAGGAGCCACTCTCCTCAACACTGACTTACAAATTATGAGTTTTGATTGTGCCCAAGGGAAGAGTTCTTTGATATGATTGGCAAATGGAGAACCTACGGTTTAGAATAGGAGGTACTGCNTGATTGTGCCCAAGGGAAGAGTTCTTTGATATGATTGGCAAATGGAGAACCTACGGTTTAGAATAGGAGGTACTGCTGCGCATGTGAATCTGAAACTTCTAACAAGTACAGTGGTCATACCACGCGCAAAGAGTGTTAACTACGTACTGTCTGTGCGGTAAATACATTACAAAACCTCAGTAATTAGTTCCAAATATATTCATTAGAGCAGTACTAGTTTATTATCCCAACAGTTTCTTGCATACATAATTCTTTATTGGGCGGTATAAAGGATACAGTTCACATAACAATCACATGTGTTTCATGCCCTTTTTACCGCCGACAAAATAACAGTTTAATATGGACTTGCAAAGAAAAATATACAAGTTTTGCTTCGCCCTCTGATAGAGTTGGACCAACAATCACTTAGTATTGAGGCGCAGCTGTTTTCATAATAAGATGTTTTTCCTGAGTGGATGCTTTAATTTTTGGATGAGTTCATTGTGTTGAATGTGTGATCTTTTCACGGAAGTGCCAGCTGCATTTTTAAAGAGCTTTATAAGTTCCTTTCCTGTAGTGGTTTCTGCTTGACCTCATCCCCAAGGGCCAAGCACGATTACGGAGTTTGAGGATGGGGGAAGACACACACGACCACCTAGTCATACCAGAAGGAACACCGCCCATAGGGTCATGTCAACAGCCGCTCCGTCCACCACAAAAGGCTTCAGTAATGAAGTTTCCACTATTCGCTGGGCGGATATTTGTTTGCCCGCAGACCTCACTCCCCTCTTCATCCCGTGCCTAGGCCGACACACGCGCCGAGCACTTGTTGAACAGCGCGGACCCAGGAATCTGCATTGTCGCTCGTGATGGGGTCGTGAAGGTGGGATGGGGGAGAGGCATGAATTAATGGGGTGTTCTCACCGGCGTGGTACGCGGAGATCCAGGAGGCAGTTCTTTGTTGTGACGGTGCGAGTCGCTGGCGGCGAGCTCGCGTCTCCTGAAGGCGCGGCCCAATCACGGCGTCAGTTGCGGCTTCCAAGAAACGCTTGGGTCACCATCGCGGCACTCTGTCTGAGCCTGCGAGTCTAGCCTTTCGTAACTCCACAGCATCACAGAATAGCTAAGCACGCAGATACGAAATGGAGTGGGAACTTACTTTACCATTGAGAAGG